>JBAMJV010002741.1:0-39312 GCA_037951105.1 Echinarachnius parma | reverse complement strand
ACTCGCACTGGTGTACTTCAACACCAAACAAGTACAATCCAGCCAGGAGACATCAACCGGACGACAAAGAGCCACCACGACTGTGTCTGACTACATAATCCCACATTCCAGAACTGATAAACATCAGCAGTCGTACTTTCCTCGAACAGTTCGTCAGTGAATGTCATTCCTGTTGTCCTGAGCATCAATCTGTGGAGGACCTTCCGTCGCCACCTGACGGAAGAAACACAAGTAAATACCGGACTAGACTTTTACTTTCACTTTGTAAATAAGCACACCTGCGCACCCTGTGTATGCACACACACACACACACACACACACACACACACACACACACACACACACACACACACACACACACACACACACACAGCAGAGTATCTGCAAGAATCTTCAGGATTGAGAAGGAGGCAGATTAACCCGAAGCAGAAGAAGAAGTAGACACTCCATCCTAGTGTAGCACAAGCATTGTTTGGCGTGTAGCCAAAATCTCACAGCCAACTCTGAGAAATGACACATAATGATGACTTGTTGGTCGTACGCTTTGGAGAAAGAAAGGGGCCAATCATCAAACGTCCTGCCTTTTAAAGCTCAAAACAAAAGGCTACATTAATTAATGCATATTCACATGCAAACACAAACATTTATTGTATATTGGTAGTTTGGAAACATTAGATAATCATATGTTTAGTCTGAAATGATTCATGAGGCGCACAAAAACAGGAAAAAGAATGAAGTTGGATCTAAACAATTCCAGACTATATGAGGCAATAGTGTAATATATTTGCGCTCGAAGCGTGGACAAAAACGACATTTTGCAAATCTCTTTTAATG
The DNA here is from genome assembly GCA_037951105.1 of Echinarachnius parma. Lineage (NCBI taxonomy): Eukaryota > Metazoa > Echinodermata > Echinoidea > Clypeasteroida > Echinarachniidae > Echinarachnius > Echinarachnius parma. Next base: position 38,478 of record JBAMJV010002741.1, on the reverse strand, counting down.
TAAAACAAAGATAATTTTAAAGGTTGATTATTGAGGATCATATGTTTCCCCCATTTTTTGGGACTAATTTTTGTCGATTTTGTATTCTTAATTTTCGGAATTATTGGGGAGAGGGGGGCAAAACGATATTTTGCCCCCAAATATTTTCCATCGCGGGGCGACTGCCACCTGCCCCCGAGGAGTCGAATCCTGTATAAATATTCTATGCTTTATACTTTAATTTGTATTCGTTTTTCTTTTTGTTTCCTCATAAATCGGATTTGTGAACTTTCGGTTACGCAAACCCTCGGCAAAGTACTTGAAAGAAAAAGTTTCACACTTATAGAGAATACATGATTATATACGTCGCTGGAAATATGATGTTACTATTTCTCAAAATAAAGAGCTTTACACACACATAAGAGACAACTATTTGCGCTTACATGAATAAGTTTAGTGAACGCGCGGGATAATTAGATGTCTGTCAAAGAGTGATCTCAGAGTTTTAGAATTTTTTACACGAACACGATTTGCTGAAAACAGGCACGATGTTGTTTATCAGTGCATTATTAGTTTTTTGGGGTGTATCTGGTTCGGTGTAAAGTATGAAAGAATATGTTTTTTTCTCTCCCTACCGAAGACAATTATTGATATTATTATTGTATAATGATATCGATTCTACTTTCATGTAATGTTTAATTATTATTGGTTCTATACGTTATAAATTGATTTGTTGTTTTATTGTTTATGTGTGTACCTTTTCTGTTGGAAATGTGAGACAAATAACAATTGAATCTTTAAAGAGTCTTCTATTCTAATTTTGGTACACAAAGAGAATCATTATAATCCACTATTTTGTAAATATATGTCACCCCTCCCCCTTTGTTCTCTCCTGTCTTATTCCTCTTACTACCCAATGATTTACAGAAAAAAAATAGTAGTAAATTGTAGATGGTACTGTTTTAATGTTTTCATAGTGACAATAATATTCATAATCGCGATTCTCTCGTTTATCTAGCTGTTGTCAATGGTGAGGACAACCAATATACAGTCTTGAAGAAAGCTGCCGGTGAAAATGTGTCGCTCGTCTGTACGTTGCCTCAAGGGTGTTGTACCTACAGATGTCAGGCTGTTAGTATGGTCGCGAAAGAATGATACATTATTTAGATGCGAAGATATTTGGAGTGTAATACACCAAGGATTATAGAAGACAGCAATTGGCAGCATACGTTGGAGTTCATATCTGGGCACGTTCGCAGTTCTCTGAAAAAAATCAACTTATCACCATCTGAAGAAGGGATTTACAAATGTAATATTGATGGAGGTAATCAGTCTGTTATTGCAAGCATCACGCTTTACATACAAGGTAATTATTCGTTCCACGTTTATTTAATTATTCTTTACGTCGACATATCAACATGTTCCCATGTTATAATTGGCCTTATTTTTGTATATTGTTTTAGGGGGGGGGGGGGGGGGGGGACACAATTACGGGATATAACGAAATTGAGATTTTTGTTTTTCTTATGAATAGTATACAAACGGTACTCAGTCCTATTATAACAACTAAAAAGAATCAAGTTTCATATAAAAGGTCACCAGAACTTTTATTTACTTGATTTTTCTATCTTTCTATGATTATGATTTCCTCATTGTGTTATGTTGATTAATATGACACTGCAATATGCGAACGTGGGTATAGATAAACTTAAAGGGATAGTTGAGTTTCGGTAAAGAGAGATACAGTTTGGTCAAATTGAATTTTAGTAACCAAAACCTGCACCATTACATTACAAACTATTATATAACTCCATCATGCTCGAAAGGAATACAAAATTACGAATGACTAAGTCAAAAGCCTGTTATCATTAAAAAAAAAAAGAGCCGTTAAATATCTCAAAAGGACGCTCTTTAGACACTCATCGGTTTGAACCATTTTAAATAAAATATTGTGCATGTGATGTTTTGTATAAATAGTGATTAGATATAGAGATCATCAACATCAACTATTTAAAAACCTCTTTTGTAAATCTTGAAAGGAGGAAGTATTTTTCATAAATTTATTAACGGCTGGTTCAAAATTATCGAATATTTGTGGGCTCTCCACAAATTATTACAAATGGTTATGTTTATGGATTTGTTCAGCCATTTCTGAACTGATTTTCTGATCAAATGAAGTCTATTTTTGTCATTAAAATTGTATACTCTCTTTCGAATTTGACACTCAAATTTTTCATTATCTCCCTCTATACCAAAACTCAACTATCCCTTTAACCATGATAACTGCCACCCTTAGCATTTTGCAAAAGATATAATTGGTGCATTATATGTTATCTTTATTATTATTATTTATTATTTTATTTTTAGTAGTACTAGTAGTAGTAGTAGTAGTAGTAGTCAGTAGTAGTAGTATTAGTATTAGTAGAGGTAATACTAAGTAGTTAGTAGTAGTAGTAGTAGTAGTAGTAGAGTAGTAGTAGTAGTAGTAGTATCATTATTATTATCATATCATTATAAAACTTACAAAAAAAGCTTGCCCAATTAAAATAGATAAAGTTCTAACCTCACTCCGTGTTTTAAATGCTTCTGCCTAATACAATGTTTGTATCCATACGTATAGTTTTCTCATTACATTACAGTGTATTTATCCTCTTTATGTGCACATGTGTTGGCACTATGTCAAGTTTTTGCCTTTAAAGGTCCTTTGCCCATAGTGCACATCTCGATGCAAATAATTGAAGTGTTTGATTACAAATGTTTTAACATAAATATGACTGTGTAAATAATACAAGTCGAAATTCCCATAGAACCTAAAACATAGAAAACCCATAGACCCATAGGCCTATGGGTTTTCAATAGGGAAAATGGAACATGGGACCAATAGAAAACACCATAGAGAAATCTCTATGGGACCAATAGAAAACCCATAGAGAAATCTCTATGAGACCAATAGAAAACCCATAGAGAAATCTCTATCGGGACCATAGAAAACCCATAGAGAAATCTCTATGGGACTAATAAAACCCCAAGCATTCCAATAAAGGTATATCAATTAAATTCTCCTGTAGAGAATCATTAAATGATAATTCATACTTGTATTTTCCTTATCAACCTCTTCAGACAGTGCAATAGGGCAATCAAGGCATTGCCTCTTGTTGAAGAGGGTTAAAGAATTGAATTTAAAGCTGAACATCACATTGAGGTATATGTATTTGCAGTTAAAATACTTTCCTTGTGTTACGAGTTGATGGTACGACACTCCATAACTAGTACCACTCTCCCGAGTTCCTCGCAAAAGACCAAATAAAATACACAAGAAAAGCCGTGATGTTTGTAATTTCAAGCCATGTTAACTTCCCACGTTTTCTTGCCTATGGCAAGCCAAGTGTACATCAAATCCAGTATGACAAGCCGTCACACTTCCCTCCTTAAAGATGGCATTTATAACATCAAAATAAATGACCTGTAAAATGTTTCTGGCAATATAACACAAATGTGAGACTTAATGTCTGTATTCTATAAACAAAGCCTATTATACTGCACACATATGTTTCACTAACTCGGAATATAACCTATGAAAACAACATGCATTAAAACCATTCTTATACATAAACAAGATCTCTACATTTAAGATTTTCTGCCACAGTAAATCAACAATGGTCTCTTTGCATCATCAAGCTTACAAAGTACTGAACCCCAACTACAGCTGTCTTGCCAGGAACTCCCAACATTTATCAAAATAAAATACATGTGCACATGCAATATCGACTTTGCCCAAACATGCAATTGGTTCACATTCAGAATCCCTTAATCACATTTTCACTTCTTAACAAATTATTTAATGCTGTACATGTATCTATAATCCTGTACGAAACAAATGTAAATGCTTCCATTCCATTGCATTCACATCTGTCACTTCCTTTAGCTTCAACAAAAAAGTTACAAACTATGCCAATTATATATTGTATAAAACGTTGTGCACATTTATATTTAAAATTAAATGTGAACCCACAACCATTATCTTTTAGCACACATCATTTTAAACATTTCCACAAGATCTTCTACATGTTGCTCTACAAATCTAACACAAAAGAAAGATACATCAACCTGTTCTTACAACGTATGAGAATGGATTTTTCACCCGCAATGCAAGAACATACAAACTGAACATGTGAAAACATTATTTTTTCTTCTTGGAACTGCTAACTGCATCAATCTTTTGATATGAACCATCCTGTAAAAGACAGAAAAACAAAGGAATAATTATCTCTGTAAGTAATCTACAGCCTGCCCAGCAATCCTGTTAAAAAGAAAGACAACAGTTTTCAAAAAACTTATTAGTGGTACATGTATTACAAAAGAAATATTGAATTTCTTTTTCTTTAAATGTTCATCAGGATATAATTTCAGAGTTTCCTGATTTTCTTTACTAAGTCCTCTTTGAGCTGAAATTTCAAGTGTTATCATTTGTTTTAATGTTCACTCCAATATCAGCTCATTCATTTGTTCACAGTGATTCAATCATTTCAATGTCAATACAAAGTTTGTGTCCACGTTTTCATTTCACTGTGTTTCTAATTTCTGTTTGAAGTCCAATTCTTCATAATTAATCACAGACAGTTCCGTCATCGTCGACCTCCAGTGCCGCGCTTCCTTCGCCAACGACGTCCTCTCTCCCACCGGCACCAGCAGAATGCGCTACATCACCAGCAAAGGACACTGCTTCAGTGTCAAGGTGTCTTTGACATTTCCAGTCCATTTCTTTGTGCTTTTGGTATCAGTCCATTTGGCTTACAAAGATCAGTAATTTTTTTTCTTTTCTTGAAGTCCAGTATCTCAAACGTTAAGTACTGGCTTCTCGGTTCCGTATTGGCCATCGGAAATAGTTCATGTTGACCGCAAACACGCAGAGCAGCATCGGGATGGTCTCTACGCCGTCTCCCACGACGACCTCGCGACTTGCGCCGGGGCATCCGCGAACATCTTCCAGCGTCACATCCTCCACGTCGTACGCGAGTACGAACCCTTCGACGAGCTCCTGCTCGCCTCCTCGCTTCCATGGCACGTCCTCGACTCACATCGTCGCCGTCTACAAACTCTGGCCCTGCGTTGACCACCATGACGCCATCTAGCAGCACTGGCCAGATATCGACCGCCTTGTCGCTTCTCCACAGTCTGGTCAGCTTCCCCGACATCAGGAGGCTCCTGGAGTGCAGGCTGACTATGCCTGCGGTCACCTGGACTACAAGCTGAATCTGCCGATGACGCGTCATCCCTCTGGTATCCACCAGGTCTCGTCCAGTCTCCACCCATCAACTCTCCACCTGGTCCATCCCCTGACCCAGTCACAGTCCTGCAATCACCTGGATTGCAAGCAGCGGAGGAAGAGGCTTCATCCATCTGACGTCCACACCCATCCGGCTCAGTCAGAACATTTGTCCAGTACCCAGCTCGCTCGCCTCCTGGTAGAGCAGTCTTCTCCATCACAGGAATATCATCTCCAGGGACGTTGTCTTCACCAGAAATTTGCAGAGACACAAACTCATCGCAAGGAATCTCATCCAGAACAAAATATGGCACCAACTCACCCAACCTTGGGATCGGCTCAACTGAAACAAAATCAGCAAGGCACTCAGCCTCTCCAGCTTCCTTCAACTTTACCCCTAGTCGCAAATTCTCTAACTTCAATTTCTCCAATTCTGCTTTCTCTCTTTCCAAATTAAGTCTTGTTTGCTCCAACTCAAACTTAGCCTGTGCAATACGACTGGCATTAATCTTGTCTATTAGATCCAAGCCAAGATGCCGCAACACTAACCCAAGAATTTCAGCTTTCCGAGCAGTTGGAGGAAAACACTGTAATAGTGTGCTACTTCTTTCAAGTAGACTTTCCTCAGACATTTCAATTTGCCTACCGTGACATCTTCAACAAATTCATCTACATCAAACAGGGCATCCATGCTTGACAAAGTTACAAAAAAGGTACTAAGCTATGCTAATGCAAACTACTGAATGCAGAATAACCAACTTGTAGTCTGTCAAAACACAAAAAGTTATGTAAAACAACATGTACCACCTACACTGTCTACAGTAATCTCCTAGCTCTGCTAAGGTCAGGCTCCGAATTACAGATGACTAGAAAATCCACTGCTCCTTCACGCCTGGTCCACTTCCGAGAGACGATCAATTGGTGCACTAAATTGACAACCACGTTCTCCTGGTCCAACTCCGAAAGACAAGTGGGTCAACTCACTTACATAACTCAACATGTGCAAATTCACAAATAACTCAACTACTACCAACAAGGCAACAATCGCACTGCTTTACCTGACATCACCTGGACAAACTCCGAAGGGTGAAAACTGTAACAGTAACCACTTTACTACGATTTGTCTGGTCAGACTCCGAAGGACAACATATCACCTAGACAAACTTGACTCGTCACACGAAACATTGAAAATATCTACACATCATCACCTGGTCAGACTCCGAAGGGTAATAAGTCAATGACAGAATGTCAAAACCAACATCAAAACTTGTATGGACAGACTCCGAGATACAATTCCAATGATTCACATTTATGCACAAAGCTCAAATGCACAGCTCCTTACAGCCATCAAATAGCAGAATGGTACAATTTCTGTGATTTTCCATGAAGTCGCCACTCTAACCGACAATGATACTCAAGTTGCCACGTCGGACTTCCTGAAGTCGGCACTCAAACCACAGAAAACACTAACTTGGTACACTTAACAATAAACTTTTACTAAGCCACTAGTTTATCATCCTAGCTGCAATGTCTTGTATACTTCTGCCAATTCTAGACAGCGACAACTATTCTGACAATTACATCACAGCCCTGTCACTGCATCCAATGCAATTCTACAATCAAAATAGCCCACGTATACACAAAAGCTACAACTACAAATGTACCCTAGAATTCAAACAAAGTGAATTCATATTCCAAAACGGAATATCCCAGCTAAAAATCTAACTGACGAGTTCTCCCACACACTGCAAAATGCCTAGAAACCCCAGCACTTTATTCCCACAGTGCAACCCATGTACATGTTAATAAAACTAAACATCCGTACACGTAAAACCTGCATGTAGACATCATAGCACGACTGTAAATCTCAGTACACACAACATTCACCATCCAGCTACTCACACATGCATAACCGCTGGCGCACCAGCCACAACCTTCGGCGCACCGAACAACCACCGACACCGAGTGACGCCTCGGCGGGGAAATTAAACACGCATGACTTCGAACTAAATACGACAACAAAAACCGGCCATATTACCTCTAAACTTGCAGAAAAACTACAAATTCTCTCGGCTACAAGCCCCCAACTGTTACGAGTTGATGGTACGACACTCCATAACTAGTACACTCTCCCGAGTTCCTCGCAAAAGACCAAATAAAATACACAAGAAAAGCCGTGATGTTTGTAATTTCAAGCCATGTTAACTTCCCACGTTTCTTGCCTATGGCAAGCCAAGTGTACATCAAATCCAGTATGACAAGCCGTCACACTTGGTTAGTACAATATTCTATCATATTTATATTGTTTTCTGGAAATATTCCCATCTAGAAAATACACACCATTAAAAGTGAATATGACGTGTTAAACAAATAACAAATACATAAACATCATATTTTGTTGCATGAATGATATGCATGAGTCTTGCATGAATATGCAAATTTTCTATGGGTCTGTTGGTTTCTATGGGTTCTATGGGTCATATGGGTTTCTATGGGTCCTATGGGTCCTGTGGGTTTCTATGGGTTTTCTATTGGTCCCATAGAGATTTCTCTATGGGTTTTCTATTGGTCCCATAGAGATTTCTCTATGGGTTTTCTATTGGTCCCATAGAGATTTCTCTATGGGTTTTCTATTGGTCCCATAGAGATTTCTCTATGGGTTTCTATTGGTCCCATGTTCCATTTTCCCTATTGAAAACCCATAGGCCTATGCTGCCGTCCCATGACAAAAGGAAGCAACTCTGAATTTATCAAAATCGACTTTTTTCTTGATTTGGGGTATTTTTTGTATGCTCTACATGATGGTGAATAAATTGAGGTCACATGACCCCTAATTTCCGAAATATAGATATATCAAAAGGAAGCAACTCTAAAGATTTCCTCATAAAACACTGACAAAAGGAAGTGGCATGTGTGCATTGATCTCCCAATAAGCCAATCAGAGCGCGCCTAAGTGCAGCTCACTTTTCTCCTTGAATGTCTGTCAACCACTGCACCAGAATTGATACAGAAAATGCTGAAATTCGCTGATCTGTTTGCACATCTGAAGGAAACGTTAGTGTATTTTGACTGAAGTATATATATACATTTAAAACCCATTTCATTTATCAATCAAAATGCTGACTGTGAATAAAAAATATAACGTTTTCTTTTTTTTTCACAGCACAAGTTCTGATGCTATGTGTTTATTATTGTCCCACATGTAGACTTTTGTGTGGGGAATTTTGCAGAAAATGATTAACTTGATGAAATGTTGTTTTACCTGGCTTTGCCAATGACTCACACACAAACACAAACACACACACACATACACAACCATACACGTACACACACATACAAACACACGCATGCAAACACACACACACACACACACACACACACATATACGCACACATACAGACATACGCGCAAACAAACACACACACGCACAAACCCGCACACATACACACACACCCACAAGTAAACACACATACACACCTACACACACGCGCACTCACACACAGAAACACGCACACGGCACAGCCACACACACACACACACGCAAACACACCCTTACAAACGCACATAACACACACGCGCACATACACACACGTACGCACACACACACACGCGCACACACACACGCATGCAAACATACACAAATATATGCACACAGACATACATACGTGCAAACATACGCATATATACACACGCATACACACACAAACACGCACATATACACATACATGAGTAGATACACACTAACACATACACACACTGACACATACTCACATGCACTCACACACACGCATACATACACATATATTTGCACATAAATATACACACAAACGTATATACACGCATACACATGGATACACACACAAACACACACACGCACGTACTCACACAATACTGACTTCTTAGATTATCAAGAGTTGCTTCCTTTTGTCATTGATGACGCGTGCAAATATTCAAGATATACTGTGACAAAAGGAAGTATGCTGCTTAATTTGCATAAAACAATGATTTTACAAATCAAAACATATCAACCCGAAATGCCTTCTCTGAGTACATTATAAAACATGTCATACCTGGGAATTAGGATTTTATGTTTGAGAGGTCAGAAAGAAAAACATATTTTCTTCATTTACTAAGAAACTCATTCCACAGAGTTGCTTCCTTTTGTCATGGGACGGCAGTATGGGTCTATGGGTTTTCTATGGGTTTAGGTTCTATGGGAATTTCGACTTGGGTGTGAGTTTCTATGGGTTTCTATGGGTGTGGGTTTCTATGGGTCCTATGGGTTTCTATGGGTGTGGGTTTCTATGGGTCCTATGGGTTTCCAGTGGGTCCTATGGGTTTATATGGGTTTCTATGGGTCCTATGGGTTTCTATGGGTTTTATTTTCTGGGTTTCTGTTGGTCCCATAGAAACCCATAGAAACCCATAGAAAACCCATAGGATTTTCCTATGGGTTTTCTATGGGTTTCTATGGGTTTCTATGGGAATTTCCACTTGGGTACTTTGTTTATAAGACTTATGAGCTACAAAAATATAATTTTCTTATTTCAAATAATGATGATAATAATATAATTATTCGATTTATATAGCGCTTAAAATAAAGTTATCTCTAGGTGCTTTGCAAAGTATATGAAATTAACTTACAAATCAAAGTGAGTAAAGGTGCGAATTAGCCCCAGCCTCTCTAGTATCTCAAAGTCCTTGCTGTCGATAATTAGAAAGAAGATTGAAAAACAATCAATGAAGTTAGCCAACATTGATTTGATATAACAGAAAATAGTATGCCTTCGAAACGATAAAAAAAAGGAAATTATGTTTTATGGAATTCTAAGTTGGTTTTGAGAAAGTGTCTCATGCCGTTGATAATATCTTTAAACATGCTGGCCTAATTATTAGACCTCTTCAAGTTCTTTGAAAATATCAGTCTTAAGATTTTCTTCTCAACTTTCTGATTAGGGCGCGTGTGAAAGCATTTGTTGGGTTCGGAAACTTCCTTTCCTATTAAATCAATGCGTGTTTTTATATTAGCATAATGCATAACTTCGCGACATAACTTGTTGTGGCAATACTATATATTTAGTAGGCTAGCATAATTTTGGTTGCTAACTTCAATTTTCGTACTGCCCAATAAATCTAACTTATAGCCACTAAATCTAACCATAGCCACTAAATCTGGGCTATAGTAGCCACTAAATCTGACCTATACTATAGCCACTAAATATGACCTAAGCTATAGCCACCAAATTTAGGGTTAGGGTTAGGGGTAAGGTTAGGGTTGAAGTTAGCTACCAAAATTCTGCTAGCCTTCTAAAGTATAGTTTTGCCCTAGTTGTGTCCGACGGGAGGCATCTTATGTCTCTTATCTAATTTATATATATGAATTGTTTTTCATTGTCGTTCATTTAATACTGTTCGCTGGAGATTATCGTCATGATGATACAGAATTAGTTTGATCACTAGCTTGGACACAGCTTCATCCACTACCGCATCAACCACGGAAGCTAGGCCATGCCACCATAGGGTACTCACCGGGAATGGGCTCGGTGTTGCCGTTGTCCTCGATAGCGGCTGGAAGAAAACAATTTAATTCATGATCAGGGTTTTGCAATTTTAAAGAGTTGTCAATACATATTGTAGCGGAACACCCTTTTCGGTTCTCGTACCGGCGCGACTCTGCACCACGGTAGAACACTTCGTTGAAAGGACGGCGGGAAGTCCAACGATCGGCTCCTCCGGAATTTGTCAGGATGCCGTTGTCGCCGACTTGTTGGACGCGCCACCGGTTCCGGCCAAGATTCACCGAGCTCGTAGTATGTGAATTCGTTTGGTCGCAATCTACGACCTGTTGGCTCTTCCGCACTGGATGGAGATCTCTCACTGTTGGGTTGGATGTGACTTCACTCGTTGGTTGCCCCCGTCGGTTGATGGTTGTTGCTCGCCCCGTCGCTCGATGTTTGGTTTTGATAAACCAATCCGAGTTGAGTTTTCTTGTGCTCCTCTAGTCCAACGATGCTCAGCAAGACCCGTTATGGATCTTGTTTCCAGTAATCCAACGTAGCTCAGCAAGATTCGGTTAAGAATCTTGTTTCCAGTAATCCAACGTAGCTCTGCAGGATTCGGTTAAGAATCTTGTTTCCAGTAATCCAACGTAGCTCAGCAAGATTCGGTTAAGAATCTTTGTTTCCAGTAATCCAACGTAGCTCAGCAAGATTCGGTTAAGAATCTTGTTTCCAGTAATCCAACGTAGCTCAGCAAGATTCGGTTAGGAATCTTGTTTCCAGTTATCCAACGATGCTCATTGGATCGGACCCGGACGTTGGGGGTCTGTTCTTGTGATCTTCGCTCGTTTGGTTTGGTTTGGTCGATCTAGTCTTGTGAACTTCGCTGGTTTGGTTTGGTTGTGATCTTCGTTGGTTTGGTTTGGTCTAGTCTTGTGATCTTCGCTCCGATTCTTCCCAGGCCCATGCCCAGTCAGTTATCAGAACTAGACTCTCGATATGCCGTTTAAGCACTCTGCTCATACGCCATCACTAAACGTTCATTTGGCAGCAGACACCCGTTCAAACATACAACAGGGTATCAACCTTATTCATTCAGTAAACAATAAAGCAACTGAATCCGTTAGGTTGCTGGCTCACAGTGAATTTATTAGCATGTACTTCATAGGCAACATGCATCCAACTTCTAATCTTTAAGTAATCATAACTCTATTAATCCTTACTCATTTCTCATGGTTAACCCACCAAATTACTCGGCATCCAATTACTTAATTAACCTAATACTTTATCATGCTCTGTCCTAACCATAAGAACTACAACCATTTAACTAATCCAAATGTGCAAACTAACACATAACATTACAACGTTCTACAATCGATTAACAATTATGATCGATCGATCCATATCTTTATGATCGATCCCTACTTGTCCATTATCGATTCCCCGATCTTAAAGTAGAAATTCAAAGGGAATAGAATCAAGTTATTATGGTTTATTTTATGATAGAATGAGTTATTAAAGCAATTTGTGCAGTTAACAAGTCCTGAAAGTGTTCAGTTTCATGTTTTATGAAAATGAAATTTTAGTGAATTGACCCTCCCCTTTACCATGAAATCGGCACAGCAAAGTGGCTCTGTGCGTGACGTAAGAGCCGGGCTTTGCGCTCCCGACAGCTCTAGCTCGAACGGCGATCTACACGCAATTGTTCATAGAGTGGACGCAGTTCTACTCTCTCAAAACGATTGAATATTGCCTGAATAATCAATATCCGACACACAGTTGTCCTCTCATGTCCTGAAACATATCCTAATGTCAATATTCATGTCATTATTGGCATTGAAAAAGTGTCAATCTCCGTAAAATAACTGTTTACAACTCAATCCATTTTGCCGAATTGTTGTTCATTATGTACACGGAGATAGTATGAAAAACAAATCTATTATAGCTGTGTTTCAAAAGAAAATTACCTAGTAGAATCATGTTCCGAGCTAGAATTGCCTTTGTTATAACAATATATAATATTTCTTATCCATTTCAATATGCCAATAACTGGTAGAATAGTATCTTTCTCACCGTTTTGTTTTGGTTTTGTTTCGTTTCGTAAAAGTTTCGTCCATCGAGAAATACATGCAAGCGCACGATCGTATACCCGGCCGTATACTATGCATATTGTGTATGTTATTGAACTAAAAGTAGTTCCAACGTATGCGCTATATTCGAAGCTTTCTACAGTCCACACGATCACGATCTCGCTCCAGAATTACATCTGACAGTTCAACATGGATGAAGAATTTCAACAAAACAGCCTGTTAATGGACTTCGAAGTATCCGTGGAGGAGCAAGCTAGCTAGCTAACACGTGCACTCGTTTGTTTTGATGCGCGCGCAGGAAATGTAAATCCGCCAGCGCTATCAGCCGTATAGGTAATGCGGCTGCCAATGTTCAGAGAAATCGCGGATGAATCGTAACAACACAGGAGATCGCGAATCTAATTCACTCGACTTTTCAAGCTAAACCATGAAACTAGCCATGATAGATCGACTAAAGTAATAACTATTCTTCGTTTTTTTAAATTTCATTTGATTCATAATGATTATTAACTGTTTGTTTCCATAATGGAAGTGGTAAATTCTCCGTCTGATATGTCAAAGTGAAACTACATGTTGGTAAAAAATGTGTGCAGGCCTACTGCACGACACAGTCGTATAGTTTCCCCTTCTTTTTTCACCTTTTTCAACTTTTTTTGTCACAAACAATACATTTGTTGGAATATCATGATGAAAATATAAATGAGAAGCAAATTACAAACAATGTAGTATTATAATTTATTCTTGGTAAGGGAAAAATAGCACATAAGTTGAAGCTTGTCTTTCCAGCCTGGTATGTTATATGCTTATCTACATACAACCGCGGCAGCCGCCTGGGCTTCAAGCCCGGTTCTTACGTCACAGCTAAAGGCCGTTTCGTGTAGCGATTGAGCGAATTTGTCCCTGGGAAAAGGGTGATGTTTTCACCCTAATTTCGCTTTTATGGACGCGTTATATTGTTTGAATGTCAATCAAGCTCATTATATGGCTTATAAGCTTTCTGTAGATATGAATATCGTCATATTTAGGGGTTTTCTTTGATTTTCTCCTTTAATCACAATTAATCACTTAACAAATATTATCCATCCATCATAAATTACCAAACTGTTCTTATACATAATCCTTGTCCATAATTATTCCCGTAAACATCATTTCTATAAAAACCTTTCCTTAATCCTAATTCAATTACACCATGAATTATCCATAATTATAACCACTATTTTACTCATAATCGATTAACTCATATACAAAACGATTCTTAACATTAATTTCACTACAATAATCATAAATCCACGATTCTACAATCAATTCCCGTACTACCTTATGCCAATGATTATTATAACCCAACTACAACGAATTATCTAATAAAACTAGCCATTATTTAAGGGCTATTTTGTTACAATATTCTTTATACGATCAAGAGCTTCAGTGTATGACAAGTGTGAGGCTATTATACGAAGAGCTCGTTTTTTATTCATTATTTTATTTGTATTTATTTTATTTATTTATTTTATTCATGCATGTCTCACAACAATCAATTTCGTACATGAAATAAACTGTCATAACATCGTCAGACGTCAGACGACAGACAGACGACAGATGTCTGGCAATATAATTATAAGCTGGAAGCTTGAAGTGTTGCCATACCTAGGATAAAACAAGTCCGACTGTTCCTTAGTCATCCCTCTATGAAATACCTGACATGCATATTCAAGAACAGCTCTGATACATCCTGTGAAATATAAACAAAGGTATAATTGACTAAGACCTGCCCTACGAAGCTGAGCTGAAAGATACAATGCAGCTTTTGCGTACCTTTCATCAATATGTGTGTTCCAATTTAATTTATCATTTATCCATAATCCTAATATTTATTTGCAATGCACACGTTTAACAAGTTCGCCATTTATTTGTACTGGTTAAAAATCCTCATTTTTTACAAAAGATATAATCATATCCTTTCTTTTCTTTTGATTAATTTGCATATCATTATCATGTGTCCAAGTTACAAGTTCGTCAACAACTCTCTGAATTCAGCCCTGTTACTTATAAACATCATACAATGTAGTGTCATCTATGTACCGAGCATGGTGGCTTAGCGGTTAGAGTGTCCGCCTCATGCACGGGAGGTCCCGGGTTCGAACCCAGACCGGGTCATACCAAAGACTTTAAAAATGGTACCTTCTGCCTTCTAGCCAGACACTCGGCATTTATAGAATGGAGAAGGGAAAGTTAATCACACGAGTTACCAGAGGACTAGCCCCCTTCTGTAACTTTCGCTACATTTAGTAGACGTGTGGCCTAGGGCTATTGAAACGTAGATAGGCGCCGCCTTATGTGCCAACATTGGTACGGGAAAGACTTTAACTTTTAAATCAAGTTTCAAGTCCGATAGCATAATAACAAACAACAATGGTCCAAGTTTTGTACCTTGTGTTACTCCTCCGTGAATATTTGTCCATGCAGATGTAATTTTATTAAGTTTTAATCTTTTCGCCGCTGACATAAGAATGATTGGATCCGATTTACTATTTTGTCATTTATTCCTAAATTCAAAAGTTTGTCCAATAAAAGAACGTGGTTTATCCTATCAAATCTCTTTTTCAAGTCTACCATCAATACTCGTACCGCTTGTTTCTTAGCATCAGTTTCAAAGTACAAATTATGCAAGAGATCTATTAGGGCAATTGTAGTTGATGATCCAGGTACATTGCCAATTAGTTTTGGTCAACATGAGGTAAGCATTAATTATGTGTGTTTTAATCTGAAAATGAAGTTGGAATTGATGAAACAAATCTGAAACGGATATTGAAACTGAAATTGCATATTCGCCGCATAGATAATAAAAGAAGCATCCCGTTATATTATATGACCTATATAGATACTGATGTGCGATTGGTCAAAATGCTGTCACGTGACCATCGCTACAAGGATGAGAAGCGTTATATTTTCAAACATGACGTAAATTACGTCATACCTCTGAATTATAACGCCGTTATATCCAGAGGTATGACGTAATTTACGTACACCGCCGCTTCGCACACAAATATCACGCAATTATGCCTGGCACCTTCAACGAACCGATTCGCTTCGCTTGGTGAGGAAGAATTGGACAAAATAATTTATTAAAAAGATTCCCGTTGTACTTATACCCTAGTCACACCGCAAGACCGAACCCAGACCGACACCAAACCGAACTAAATTACAAATTTCCGCTTTATCGGGCTCCGACAAGAGACCGAACTGGGGCTAACAGTCACACCAAAATCATTCGGTCTTCTATTCATCGCATGAATTCGGTTTGCATTCGGCCGAATCAAGACCGATACAACCCCGATAATATTTGAATGAACCTCGACATGAAACCGACAATTCCGAACTCACATGGAACGCAGCCCGAATTTATCCCACAAGTATAAATACGACACGTGGGTTTACTCTAGATCTGAACGATAATCATTTCTGATATCAGTTTCATCTTCTATTTCCCAACTCAACATTACGAAAATGATTGTTTGCAAATTACAGGATGAAGTATTCCTGAACTTAAACATGTTTGATTAAACATGTTAAATGAAACAACATATGACTTGTACTTGGAGGGAGCTGGCTATATTATATGCGTTGCTTCTTCTGATAGTGAAATTATGGAAGATTTCACTGAATATCATAATCCCATTATAATCACATTATATATTTCTGGTCAGTTTATTTATGTGTTTGAATCAATTATTTAAAAAGCTGCATCACTTCGGTGATCCCTCGCATATAATTTATATCACCAAGTTGATTTCTATCCTTTGGGTTTATGTCAGGTTTATAATAGCTTCTGACTACTCGAGCAATGACAATTAAGGGGTTATAAGGACGAGCGCCGTACTACATGTACTAGGGTTTAAGAGCACAAGACTAGCAATCCGGAGGTCTCGGTTCGAATCCCGTTGAAATCCCATTTCCTTTGCTCTTTTTCAATCACATTATTCATTTCTGGTCAGCTTCTTTATATGTTTGAATTGAATATTATAATGATAAATATAAACAAGACTGGTCATTAAACAACAGTAATGTTTTATCTGAATAGTGATTGTATATGTTTTACTTGTGTCTACTCGTCTACTCAACTTCTAGACTCATAGATTACTTAAAAATGATCTATTAGCAGTGTCCACAAACTTCCGAGTGTTTTTTCACATACCTCGTATTCATATCACCAATTTAAGAACATGTTTTGGTTTTCAGAACGCCTAAGTTGTTATGATGTATTCTTGAAGTATTTAGATTTCAAAAATATCTATTGGAGAATTCCAACTGTAAATGATGTTGGTGAAATGAGTAGGGGAGTTGCAATTCGCACATTACTCGGTCATATGACATGTCATTACTTCGGAATGTTCACACATAATTCATATAACCTGATCAGTGGACGTTCATTTTTCAAAGTAATCATGTATACATAAAGTAATAATTGTATGCGAGGTCCACTCATAAAATAAAAATGGTATACGTCATGGAAATAAATTATAAATGTCTTTCAAGTATGATGAAGGAGACCCCAATCAAACTACATGTATTAGTTCAGCTTAAGTACTTACATTATGGGATGGTGGTCTTTATCTATAATAATAAAGTCGGGATGTCACGTTTTGAAAAGTCGCGTGAGTTCTCCACTTCTCGCCCTCGAATGTCGGGATTCCCCGTTGAAATAATCACGGCGACGGAAAATAATGCCTTTAAATATATTCGATTTTTGTTTTATTAAAAAAGAGCCGATAATTGGGTCAATTTTTACGATTTCCATTATTATAGTTTCATGTTAGTGAATGCTTTGCCGAGTCATCTAATTCGTCGCGTTTGACGGTCTTCTTTGCCCGTTAAAAAAATCAACGGGACGCAATTTAATATGAATTAGTATAAGTAATATATTTGAGGCACAAACCTTTGCGCAATTGAGTCTTTATTTGATAATTTGTATTTTATTTGGGTCTTCGTCGTAGCAGCCTGAAAAAGTGTTTTTCGCCCTCGATCGCTGCTTTTGTTTTGCTTTTCGACGCAAAATCGTTTTCGAGGCTGTGAGGTACAAACATTAAAACAAAAAATATATTTTGTAATGTAAATACATTTGTTCTTATGAAATAACGTAGTTTTGATGTCATATTCTTTATGTTACGTTTTAATTACACCAAACATTGTGACTTAATAGTACCGTAGTGGCTAGGGAACCCGGCCGGGGGAAGAACCCGGCCACAAAATGGACCGGGCTGACTTTGAAATTAGATTTGCCGAGAATGCACTGAACATGCTACTCGAAACTTATATCAAACTATTTATCTGCATATTGC
This sequence comes from Echinarachnius parma, assembly GCA_037951105.1. Classification (NCBI taxonomy): domain Eukaryota; kingdom Metazoa; phylum Echinodermata; class Echinoidea; order Clypeasteroida; family Echinarachniidae; genus Echinarachnius; species Echinarachnius parma. The sequence goes on along the minus strand of JBAMJV010002741.1, from coordinate 20,309 downwards.
TCATAACATTCATGTATCTTGTTGCTCTGTTGTCCTCCAAAATTTTGTATTTTTTTATATTTTGTTCACGATAATTTGAGATTTCAATTTTTATAATCGTTATGTTCGCTTTTGTAAATAGATCTACGCTCAGTAGTTCATTCGGTAGAAACCATGCACGAAGGTTCAATTTATCGCAGTGCAGGAGAACCCGGCCACTGCGCAAGGTGCGTGTACAAAGTCTGTACTGTGTACGTGTGGATGGACGTGACTGGACGGGTTCTCTAGCACCGGCGGACGGTATATAGGCATTGTACTGGCATATAAGATGAACTTCTCAGCTCCACAGTCCATCTTACACTTTACAGGCCGAAATATCGCATTTTAATGATATCCTGGTTTAACACATGCATCGATCATGTTCTGATATATAAGATATGGCCAATTCCAGTTGACGGTGTTGTTCGGATTTGACAATAATCGTGGGTAAGTGACTTATACGGACGTTTTTGTCTAATTATATTTCCCGAATTAAAGTACTTTATCACAGTCCCACATGTTATGTATAATGTTATGTACAGTTAAATATAATGTTGAACTTTGAAATTGAACTAAAACTAAAGTAAATGTTGAAGGGGACAATCTCAAGATTTACGCAAATAAAGCCAAATAACTACAAACTACAGTACAATGGCAAAGCGTCACACTTTACTTAGATTTGACGTCACAGGTTAGATTTGATGCTGTAGACTGTAGTCTGCATGTATATAATTTATAAATATAACAATAACAAACTTAATTGACATTGCATTGACAACATGCCATGAATTTTGACCATACCAGAATACCTTTTCTGTCAATTGACATATTGAAAACTTTGATGCAAATACTCCACACAATCCGCACAGCGCGCTTCAACACGGGAAATTAACAGAATTTAGCTCCATTTTCTCGCGCTGTGTGAAATAAAACTCTCATAGCTTAAATTCGTTTAAACAATTTATACCGTCTCGGGTGGAATATTATCAGTGATAAATTTCCTTTTCAATGGTACCAATTATGTCTCGTTTCATTACTGGGAAAATATGGCCTTTTGCCGTTGAATTTTTGTTAAAATTTGGCAGAATGGCCACTTCCCTATGGCGAATAGAAGAAATTTGACGAATTTGTACCAACCCTCGCTCATTCAGCCGATCGTATAATTTTACCCCGATACGTTTTTATACCGTCTCGGATACCAAAACAAAGAGGACAAAATTACCTTTCTTCTAATGTAAGAAACATTTTGATTATTAGACGGGAAAATGGGGCCTTTTTTGTGTTTCTTGACAACTTAATTTTCCACTTTTAGCTATATTTGATTCTTTGCGTTTGCTCGTAAGGCACATAACACGTAGAAACGTGAATGCGCGAAGGACATACGTTTACGCGCAGTGTGTGGAGCGCGCTGCCATTGTCCAGGTACATAGTCCGTCTCCAACGTGAATTAAAAGCCGTTGTTGTAATGCATATAGCATAGACTTGATTCGCGTCGTCTGCTCGTGTTAGTCTTATGCGCGTTTTCAATGGAAACTTGTTCATATGCAGTGTGTATAAACTACTTACTCTGTAGACAGATATAGATGTACTATACTACACATGACATTATTCTATTTAATACCGGTAGCGTCGTGGTCGGGTCAACTGCAGCTGAATCAAACTCGGTCAAAGAGAATTAGCCAACACCTCTCAGTCTCACACAGTTAATGTACACTGAGCTGCGTGCTGCACATGTCAGTGGGCGGGCGAAAATAATATGCATTTCCGTGCTGCTATTCTGACCGTAGTGTAATATGAACAAACGGTATTGGCAATGACAGCCGGTTCGTCCTAAAAAGGACCATTTACAATACATTGTGTAGATGTGCATGCGCATGCCGATGACAGGTTCAGTATTCTCAGCTTAGCTATTTCTCTTTATTTATTTTATATTTGCAGATAAGCTCATGATGTCAACGTCACGCATTGTCCTGGCTCTTCAATTCCATTTGACTATGAGATGAGACTCGACATCGTCGTGGACGAAAAGGTGAGCTTTTGAAACAGACAGACATTCACCAATTATAATTGCATGTGAAAAATTGCAAAATTCCAGCTGATGCTGGTGTTGGGATTTCGTTGAGTTAGACAAACATTTCTCTAAAATTTACCATTTATTACAGTCCCACAGGCACAGGTTACAAAATAATATGTACTTTAGTTTTCCATGATAAATTGAGCACAAATATGTTCTCGAGTTAGACATTTGCAAATAAACTAACCTTACCAGGCGCCGTGCACACTGCTGATTAACGTTTTGCTAGACTGGCAATTCGCAAGCATTGCAGATCGTGGGCCATTGCGGATCGTGGGCATTTCCCACGGTGCGTTGTACCAAGGACCATTTACAATACATTGTGTAGATGGACACGTCACAGACACGTTTAGTATGCTCAGCTGCCTTAGCTATCTCTCTTTATTTATTTTATATTTGCAGATCCGCTCATGGGCATGGCGTTGACTTTGAGCTGACGCATTGTCCTGGCTCTTCAAATCATCTTTCATGGGATGAGACTCGACATCGTCGTCGACGAAAAGGTGAGCTATGGCAGAAATATAATTTACTTTTGAAACAGACAGACATTCACCATATAATTGCATGTGAAAAATTGCAAAATTCCAGCTAATGGTGGTGTTCGGATTTCATTGAGTTATACAAACATTTCTCTAAAATTTACCATTTATTACAGTCCCACAGGCACAGGTTACAAAATATGTAGTTAGTTTTCCATGATAAAATGAGCACAAATGTTCTAGAGTTAGACAAGAGGTTTGTAAATTTGCAAATAAACTAACCTTACCAGGTGCCGTGCACACCGCTGATTAGCGTTTTGCTAGGTTGGACTGGCCTTAGTTTAGCAGTAAATGTTTGATTATGGCTTTTTCGCTGCAATAGACTGGCAATTCGCAAGCATTGCGGATCGTGGGCATTTCCCACAGGTAGTTGCAGATCTGCAATCCAACCGAGGGGACTTGACTCCCTCAACCTATGCCGTTCACTCTAACAGAGGGTTGATATGGTTAGAAGATCCCTTAAAAGAGAGTATGGTATAACACTTCTAAAAACACCACATATCTTTCTCAAAATTTGCCCGGGGGGGGGTACTCAGATTATAGTCGGACGGGGGTGTGCGGCTGAGACCTCCGTACCCATACCCACATCTAAGGGTCCTTTTGCTGTAAATAGGTACCCATGTCTAAGGATTTGTTTTTGCCGGCGTTGCATGTTCGCTGTGTATTTCCCGCAAATTTTGTGCTTTCTTTTAGCGAACGTAGCGAGCTTGAACATTTTTGCAATTTCGCATCGGCAAATCCCAAAATCCCGGATAAAAGAGAGGAAATAAAAAAGGGACCCATGTCTAAGGATTTTTTTATGAAAAGGGGACCCATGTCTAAGGATCTTTCTTGAAAAAGTCACCCTTCCCAGCGGCACATCCCCGTATACCCAATATACGTGAGTACCCCCCCCCCCCGGAAAATGTGCATGTAGCTAGGAAATGATGTTAGTAAAATGTGTGAGATCAAATCAATTGACCCCTATTACTTCTTCAATAAATACATTTTACATTTCTCAGTTTTACTTTTAAAAAGACTTGAGATAACTTAGCCTCTGGATAATTTTTCCACTACCTTTGATTGTATTTCTACTATTTCCCCTTTATTTCTCCTTATTGTGCAGATGATGGGCCTGCGTAAAGCAACCTTTCATAATGTAGCTGTGCTTTCCTCAGTTTCCTGTATCAGAAAGCTGCCAGATTGATGTGAGCCAGCAATATCATTATGTGAGTATTGAAAATATTGTTAATTTGTTAGACAAGTGAACATTTTATAGACCTGTACAGATTATTGATGCTCATTCAGGATATATGTTACTGCTGTATTAATTACACATAATTAAGCACTTTCAAATCAGCGAAGTCCCCCAAATTCCGGTGACAGCTCGCAAATGATGTAAAAAAGTAAGAGGTATACAAATATTTCCTGTCCTATCTTCATGTCCGAACGGTCACATCTTACTCATTTCTTACTTTGGCCGATACCCATAATTTCTAACTTTTACACCAATTTGACCAAGTTCTCAACAGTGGGGCATCTTATTTCATGAAACTGGTTTAAACCATTTTTATAAGTATACAAGAAAAGTATAATATTTAAAAAAGTATGGAGTGTGAGATTTATGCTGCAACTTCATGGTCATAATTTTATTTTAATTGTTATTTTTAGACACTGATAACACTTTTTTTGTTAAAGATTATATTTTTATTTTGTTTTTATTATACATGGGGAACACGTATGTTTCTTTCCCCATGTTAGTCTACTGTACTTTCTTATAACTTCTACCCAACAGAAAAAAAACCTTCACCTCATTAAAAAATCTATATTTGTATTCATGTTATTTTGCAGATATGCTATTCACATCTTGGGTCAAGGCGTTGCTGAACAAGAATGAATGCTATACGGGCTACACTGCCAGCAATCTTACCACATGTGAGCTTGTTATAGGTGGAAGACTGACAAGTCAGAGAGCAACCATTTAGGGGCAACCATCTAGAGAGACTTTCTAGAGAGACAATCTTTAAAAATCCTGATGACTTCTTGTCATCACAGTAGAACTTGAATTGTAGTCCCACTAGCTCTTTATCACATTCCAGGTGGACAATATACAGTCCGGCTTGGCATAGCTGTCTGCCTGATAAAGTGAACCAGCTAGCAACTTTTACGGCTGCTTTTACAACATCTCACCTTAATGATAATGAGCAGAATTTAGTGACAAGAGGTTATGGTTAAAAGCTTGACTAATTCCACAGGTGATAGAATAAAATGCCCTTTGATTTACGTACAGTCAAACCTGAAGGGAAGTAAGAAAAGTGGCCATTGTAGACAGGTTCATTCCATTGTTTTTCTCTGCAGAGGGTCATGTTTAATGGCCGCTATAGGCAGGTTGGCTGCTATAGACAGGTGGCCACTAAGACAGGTTTGACTGTATACATTATCTCTCTTGGGTGCTGAATAGGTTGCATAGAAGGCTGTTTTTTTTTCTTCTTCAAAATCTGAAATATTTGTAGAGGAAAATAAGTGATAATGACAAAAAGAAATATTATATTGTCTCATCCGATTAGCCATAATATTCCACATTTTATGAGCTAATATTGCACATTATACCCCTCATGCTTCTGAAATATGACTGATGTCTAGATTCTTAATGGAATGCTCTTTCAAATTTTTAATGATAACATTTTAAATTGATTTGACTTTTAGGGATAACGAAATAACTACATGGGAAGAGTAAAAAAATAATTTAGGATAAAAACTTTACAAAGTATGCGCTGTAGATGAAAACTGTCTTGTGACTTGGACATATGGTTGAGTAATGGGTAAAGGTATACAATTGCACACCACTCTAGCATTTCAAAAGTATACGGCCGATTCAGTTGAAATTCGCACAAATTGATGATCTAATAATGATTGACAAGTGACCGAAATTTCAAAGCAATCCGAAGGCGGAAACTCACGATATCGGCGTCGACATCCGATGCGACGATATGTAGTTGTTGGCTACGATCATACAACCGATTGTGATCGATCACAAACAATCATAACATGTGATCGATCGATTACAAATAATCGTCTTCTTATTCTTTTTTCCATTATTTTGTTCTCTTATTCATAATTAAATATAAATGTACCAACAAAAGTTCATGTTCATGAACATTGTTATGACTGATATTTATATTATGTGTATTGATATTTTTTGTTATAATATCTCATGTATAATAGGCCCATTAGGCTTCTATACATAATATATTATAACAAAAATAATAAATATCAGTACAAATAATATAGATATCAGTCATTACAATGCTCATGGACATGAGCTTTTGTTGAGTACATTTATATTTGATTATTAATAAGAGACCAAAATTTATGGAAAACAAATATGAATAAGAGAAAAAAAATAAAGGAAAAACGAATAATAAGAAGACAATTTGTAATCGATCGATCACATGTTATGATCGTTTCTGATCGATCACAATTGGTTGTACGATCGTAGCCAACAACTACTTATCGTCGACGTTGATATCGTGAGTTTCCGTCTTCGGATTGCTTTGAAATTTGTGTCACTTGTCAATCATTATTAGATCATCAATTTCAAACTGAATCGGCCATATACTTTTGAAATGCCAGGGAGGTGTGCAATTGTATACCTGAGCATAAAAATTAAGTGACATGATATTTCATTTCATTACACTCACTGTTGACATGTGCAATATTCTCCCATGTAGAAATACAACGTAACGATTTGGACGATGACAGGTCACCCAATATTATGTAGTGCTCTAAAGTCGTTTAGTTGGCGCTCCACACACGGAGCTTTGTACACTCGTGAGAAATTATCCCAGTGGGGTATTAGTAATGGGATATATCCCTTTTGCATGCTGATTGAGAGTATTGAGCATGTATTTTGGAAGTGTCCAGCACTTTATCAAGTCCTGTGTTGGGTTTTTGATGTTACAAAGAGATTAATTGGTACTATTGTCCCTCTGGACCAAAAGTTATTTATGTATGGAGTCCCATGCCATGTAAATAATGTCCGTGTATGGGGACGTCTCTGGTTTATTTGTGTTATCTTTATTTGTTGTATGTGTGATATGTTTTTAGTACAATTATGGTTCTGTTGTCAATGATTATAGATTCAGTTGTAAATGAAAACCATATGCATTCTTTGTGCATTATGCAATATATTGTAATTCTAATAATACGGATTAGTTGTATTTATTCAAGGTAGTCTAAATCCCCTTGGATTTGAGATGGTGTGCAACTAATTGTACAGGTTTGAACTGTACCTGATAACAATCACCTGAAACCTGTAAAAAGTCGCCAACAAAACCCAATGGTCGCACCTGATTGCCGTAACTCGCGTCCGCAGGAAAGGTGTCGATAGCAATCGCCTGGTTTCAACAAAGACAATTCATGGTGAAAACTGAAAAAATCGCATAGGCAATGAAGTTAAACCAATTTGCAAGAACTACTGCAAATAACACAAATCCGAGTTCAAATCACACAGCAGGCACTAGGCTTAACAACAGACAAAAGTAAACACAATCTGTATAAGTAATGCTTCTCTCATTTGTATGTAAAGCGCTATGAATCATTTATGTATTTAGCGCTATATAAGAACTTGTATTGTACTGTATTATATTGTATTTGTTCTGCTTATTTAACGAAGGATTTCAAAACCGTCAATAATGATTATACTTTACATCAAGTAACAAAAAATAAAGTTCAAGATTAACATGTATGTATTGTTAAAGTGAGGCCGGTAAAGTGTCTAACTCCACGAAAATTACTTGGAGGTTCCTCGTTTCTCTTCTACCGTGTTTAGCTTACGGTAAGAGAAGAATGAAATAGGGTTAGATTTTTTCAAATGCCCCTTTATTATGACGATATCTATCATTCAGCTCAAAACGTTAAGCGTTAACGGTCATAAACCTCATAAACGTCCGTTGTATAAAAGCTAACGCATATTTTCGCTTTTTAACCAGGAAAGCAATGTTCTTTTTCAATGAAACTTTCACACATCATTCGGACATATCTTACAATGATTTTGATACAGAATTGAAGTCTAAAATGTCATTTTGGGCAATATCTGACACTTTACAGGCCTCACTTTAATATGTTTTATTAATGAAATATGTTATGAATTTATTATCAAACAAAACTGCCAATAAAAGTACTGGTAAAATCAAATCAATTGTACTTCAATAGTTATTCAAAGAGTGCAACAAAAAGTTGAGTGTTAATGAACAGATACATGTTATCACATTAATGTGGACATATGTGTGAAACAAGGTTGTATATGCTAGGGGTGTATTCTAAAAACAATTAACTTAAATATATAATATAACATCATACCTACATCACTATAATAAAACAGTACTTAACGTATAGTGATTTGATTTAAAATACACCCCTATTACTTGAATGAGTGTACTTATAAGTAATCATACACTTGTTTGAATACTTGCAAGTGATGAATGTGCATGCATGTATATGTCCGTAAATATGCTATGTATAATTCAAATTGAACTATGTATGAGTGCCTTTGTAGTGCGTATGATTTAGATGTACATTTATGTACGTATACATGTGCAAAGATGAGTAAATAACGTGACTGGTGCAGTAATATCACATAAATTGATGTATATAACGTGTATTAATATACCAATGATGCACAGGCATGAGTGGATCAAAAGAACTGAATGCACAAGTTTAACTTTGAAATGATTTTACACCATTCGTCACATAAAGGAGAGAATCTAATTCTTACCAATCCACAACAAAAATGCCTGTGCACCATTTATTTTTAAAATAGACACAAAAAATGTGAAAATCAAACTTTTCCCCAGAAATGATGGCTAAATTTACAACGCACGCCTATAAATATACCAACCATGCCTGTAAATATACCACCACTTTCCTGAAAATTTAACGCCGCATGGCTAAGTTTACGAAACATGCCTGTAGTTTACCAACACATGACTGGGGAGAATTTAATTTTCACATTTTAAAATATTTTGTTTAATATTCATTTTTTTTGAAGATATAATTATTTGTATTTATTTTTGTTATGATACAAAATATATATATATATATTTTGTAAAGCGCGTAGAGATGATTATCAATCATATTAGCCGCTATAAAAATCACACAATAATTATTATTTTATCCAAAAAAAATTTGTTTAATGATGTAAATTTTATTTTTTTATTCATTTCTTTTATTAATCCTGAGGTGCGGAGCGCCGAATCTAGCTGCCGAGGCGCGAAGCGCCGAGGCAGCTAGTATTACATATAATTTTTGATTAGTGCATCTTTAGTACGCGTTAGTGTGAATGAGCGTAAGTGTGTGCGTGTGTGTGTATGTATGTGTGTGTGTGTGTGTGTGTGTGTGCGTGTGAGTGTGTGTATGAGCGTGTGTCACCCCCACAATTATCGTCTCTTTAAAGGGACAGGTCCACTTTTACAAAACGTCTGAACAGCTTTCAGTTGACGGATGGGGATCAATGTAACACGCAAAAAAAAAAATCAGAGCGAACAGCCCTCTAATTTGGATTCTACGAATGAAAAACGAATGCGTCCCTCCATTTAAACTATATATCGGTCAATAAAGGAGTTCAACTGATTTAGCATAATATTACAACAATATAGTACTAATTCTCTTAAAGGTATTGTGAAGCCGACATTTGTTAACGTATGTCACGGAAAAAGATCTCAAAAAGAAAGAATATATAATTACATGTAGTCAGTTTAACTCCTTGAGTGCCAAGCTCGCATTTTTTTGAGTTACAATACACACAAATGCCATAGAGCATTGATACCCCTGGCACTTTAAGAGTTAAGCGATGTTTGGGTATTTTGCTTGGTAAACGCTCACACATTAGTACTTATGCGCAGGTCACGTAGCTAGCGTGGATCACGTAGGGGTCATGCATACCAATATGGCACTCCGTGAAATTTATGTACGAACTTACTCAACGGCCGAAAATACGTATGTACCTAATTAACCGACGTCCCTCAGTTTATTCAGTTTTAGGTCTATAACTCCACGAAAAAGAGATTTCAAGCCCTAATTTTTTCAGGCATGCTATTAAATGACATTTCCTTTCATATAAGACAATAACCTCGCAACTTTTGAATTTTGGCTTGCAAAAGTGGATCTCTCCCTTTAACATGCCACTTACAAATAGATAATATAATGTTGTTGAAAGTTTGTGCATGGTTTATACATAATTGCTATTAGTTCTTGTCTAAACAAATGTCTTGACTCTAATTATATTCATAGCACGGCTCAAAGCAATAGATGATTTTTTTTTTTCCAGAAAAAAATTATAGGGAAATATGCCCAAGATATCGACCCTCTTCCAAATACCTGATGTGCTCAAGTGGGTAAATATCGCATCGCTCAAGGGCTATTCGGTTTTGATTCGGTTTAGTTTCGGTGTAGTTGCGGGCATCATTTGGGTACAACATTTCCATTCTTTTTTTCTTGCGGTTTCAGTTCGGCCGAATCCAAATGGCATCAGAACCGAACCCAGCCCGAATTGTCACCCCGACACCAGATGGAATCCACTCCGAATCCTCCCCGCATTCCCCGAACCGTCCCCGACACGACCCCGACACGTCCCCGCAAGCACCCCGATAATTTGTCGAAGTGGGTTCTTTCAAGCAGGCTCGAAAGAACCCACTCCGACGAATTCGGAGTCCGAACTGGACCTCGACAAGAGACCGACAATTCCGATACCACTTCGACACCAAACCGCTACCACCCCGAACGTCCCCACAACGTCCCCGAATTATTCGGTCTCGTGTCGGTCTTGCGGTGTGACTACGGTATAAGAAAGTCATCCCCGTGTTCACACACAAAATTTTCAGCCCTTAATCATGACTAAAGAATCAGCAGCTGACTATAGAATCAGCTTCTCATTAAAAATTCCTATGGCAAGCCCTTTGTGTAAAAACTAGATAAACTATGTTTTTCTCAGATACACTGGGTGATTTCAAGTATGGTGTTGGGGTTAGTGTTAGTGTTGAGGATGAAAAACTGCCTCTAATCTGAGCTAAACACCAGCTTCCAGATTAAGAGGAGGTCACGAACTTTCCGAAAACGATCATACCAAATCGCTACAAACCCTAATATCGATATTAGGATCGATAGTGTTAGTCAACACCAGACAAATATCACCAGAACCCCTTTGAAATGGTGACGAAAACTTTCATATGCTTACGAATTATAGAGCAAATCGTAATAAAGACTTACCACATGCATGCATTGAATACCATAATTAGAAGAAAATATTCAAACCATTCACTTGATCGATACGATGTTAGTGGATATTCCCTATTTTTCGTGGAATTCGTAACTAAACTCGCAAAAAATGTGCGTGACTCTCTTTAAAAATTTGAATGCCCGCCGCGCGCAGAGACACATCGCTAGCGCTAGCGGTTTGCATAGCCGACGATGAAGGCATAACTCGCAGTGGCAACACGGTACAAGTTCCGAGTGAATACCGATAGTACGTGACATGTTATATAGTTTGATTAAATCTGTCACGTGATCATTAGGGATTCTGTGGCGGAGTGGGTAAGGCCGGTCGATCGCACGTGTATCACGTAATAAATTCATTGTTAGAAGTGGGTTCGAGTCCCCGATGTGGTAACTTTTTTTTTTTTGCCATTATTAAAAACAAATCATTCATATGGGCTTTTTTAAAACATGGGAGCTAGAACGTATAATTAGGCCTATTTAGAAAAACATTCTGGTTTCGAAAATAATTAGCTGCCTGAAAAGTGGGTAACAATTTTGCAAGAATCACAGGAATTAACCACCTCTGTATGATATTGTACATGTGGCTCGACAAGGCTGGGGGCCATTATTCCCCCCCCCCCCCCCCCCCCCACCTCCGAGATTTGTTTTATTGCTCCAAACCGTAAAGCTCGGACCTACCGTTACTAAATCACGTTACGAAATCCCGAAAATCGCTCAATTTCGTGATGTGTGTACAAAACAACTGGCCAATATAAGTTTTCGTTCAAAATAGATACATCGTTGGTTTGGTCTGGTTTACATTTGTAGTGTTTGTTTTGGTGTTCAAAAAGTTAAATTATAGTTAGAAATGAAACAAACAACACAAACAATACAAATGCAGAAGTATACAAACAAAGAAATAATTATGTACATAAAATAATTCATTATAAAAACAATAAAACACATAAGGAAGAAACTGGCTATTCCAATTTGTTTTGATGAATTATTATTCTATTCCAAAATAATGGTCTAAATAATTTATGTAGTGAAAAATATGAATATCAGATTTATGGGTAAAAATATGAATTGTATGACCTTATTTGCGTAAATTACTATAGATATTCAAATAAATACATTCATAAACAAATTAGATTTTCATTGCGTTTCAAAAACCTCACTTAAGTAAAATTTCACAAATTATCTAGGTTGATACCCTTTTTACATGCTTAGACAAACGAAAACACCACCATTTCAGTTCAGAATTGTGATTTTAATGCCCACCTAGCAACAGTAACACTAACACCAGCTCGATCTGTACTTGAAATGACTTTCATTTCGATCCCTATGGAAGTTGTTATCTCTATGGAGTTTTGCGTATACATGCTCAACACTAACACTACTGGGCAGATTAGCAGACGACGCTAAACACCAGCAACCACGTGGCACTGCCGGAAGTACGAGGTCAAACCTCTAACACCAACTCATTTCAAGTACGGTGTTAAGGCTGCAGTTAGTGTTTAATAAACACTAACACTAGCTCAACACCATCTACGATAGTATATTGCCATATCAATAAACACCGCCTGTCGGAAACGGAAGTTTGTACAACGGTGAAATCAGAGGTCATCATGTTAACACCATCCTAACACTAAGTCATTTCAAGTATGGTGTTTAAGCCCGATTTAGTGTTTAATAAACACTAACACCAGGTTTAAACACCATACTTAAAATCACCCACTCAGTTTTTCTCAGATAAACTCAGTTAATCTCCAGATAAACACAGCTTATCAGAAAACTCAGTTTATCAGTTGATAAACTGAGTTCATCAGTTGATAAACTGAGTTTGTCTGATAATGTGTTTATATTGCAAGCACTTTGCGTAACAACTAGATAAACCCTGTTTTTCCCTGTTTTTCTCAGATAAACTCAGTTTATCACCAGATAGACAGAGTCTATCAACTGATAAACTGAGTTTATCTGAGAAAAACTGATTTTATCTGAGAAAACAGAGTGTATCTATTTTTTACACAAAGGGCATGCCATTCGTCATGATTCTTTAGTCATGATTAAAGGGATGAAAATTTGCTGTTTGTGAACACGCTGAAAGCTTAAAGTGAACACAAAGGATTAACAATTTCAGAAACAATTACAGCAACTGAACTGAGTAAGTTTCTTCGATCATTTTATGCGGAGGTTCGTAGATCGAATGGTTCATTGTATGAAGGTGTATTGTAACTTCGCGCACGAAAATGTCGAACTTTTTCAAAGTGTCGTAGGATCAACAAAATTACTGTAATCTCAATGAAACAAGCATGAAAATACTCCCTCTATTCTGATGATTCGATGTATCTAAAACATTTTCGATTTAAACTCACAATTCATGTGATATTTGGATGATTTTCCCTTGTCCATAATTTTATTTCAACACCAAATTTCTATTTATCTTGATTTGTATCTATATAGGTCATCATTATATAACAGATATTGACTTTTTCCTTCGGAAACCATATCATATTTCATTCCCTTGGGGAGTTATTTTTTTGTCTCGGAATACTATATTTTTCCTCAGCGCTACGCGCTTCGGAAAAATATAATGTCCCTCGACAAAAATATAACTTCCCTCGAGGATCTCAAATGTTATATTGCCCCTCTAGACAGTCAATATCTGTATAATATCACGCGACGGCGCAATTATCTGTCCTTAAAACATCATCATATTGAAAATGAGCCAGTTATTTCATAGTGTTTATCATAAAGAATTTATAGCAATTGTGTCTAAATTTTGTGGAAAAATAATGGCGCTCTACAAGAAATAGTTTCGATTTGCAATCTCAAACGCCCGTTCTTATGATATTATTTATTTGGTAAACATAATTTTAATCGGTATGATTATCTTTAGAATGTGACTATTCACATGTACTAAAATGCTCAATCGTTGTCATTAAGAAAGAACAGTCTGTTCATCTTATACACGTATGTTGATACGATCTTTTACTGTATCATCCCAAAAAGTATGTTTGATGTACTATTGCGCAACAAAATAGTTTTCAATGCATTGATGTTTTAAATGTCTGCATTTTTCTAAACTGTTGAACTTTCTTGATCAATTTTGAATTCAACATGTTTTTTGTCTTTTTTAACGACTCAATTGCTATTTATGCTAAGTACGTTATATTTCATTCATTACATTATATCACTATAGAAGTAAAGTCTTTATCCACTAATATAGAACATAATATATTGATTTAGTCCTCGTATGAAAGTAAGGTTTATTGATCATAGCAAGGTACATTTTACAGACTTACTTCAGAGACTTACTTCAGATCACACTCAAAAGTTTGATGCTAGATTTTTTCAGCAGTAATCTATTTATTCCAATGGTCATCATTTTATAGCAGTTTGATGCACAATGTTGAACAAAATAACAGGTACTACTTGTAAAGAAAATAATTTGATAAAACAGGTTTTAAGGTGTCTTAAAGATTGTTCCTCACATTTTAAAAAAGTTATTTTCTTTTTAATCAATTTGTAAATTGTAATTAACACATTTCCTGTTGGTTTTACGTCACATTTCAACTTTCTCTTTATTGTGTATTCATGTTATGAAATATGTTTCGAATATGAAAATATGTTATATAATTGCTAAATGTGATTCTCTTCAATTCCCTTCGGCATGGTGACATGAGAAATAAAACATTGAGCATTAAACATTCCACTACCTCAAACAGTCAAAGGAAACGCAACGCCCACATTTGCCATGTAATACGCGTTTTATGTTCATACACGTACCACTGGTTGGCCGGTATTTTCAAATGTTTATGTATATTTCAATTTAAAAAAAACTTGTTACACTTTATTTTATACTCAAGGTGATGCAAACAATATCAAACCTTTAAACATATAATGGTCTTCGGTTTGAGAAACATATATATAGTAATACAGTCATAATACTAGACACAATGCTTGTGATATTAAGAAAAAGGAACAAACAACAAGCTCATATACCTTCAATTCATGAAATATCAAACATTTACATAACTTGGTTAATTCTCTTTACAATTGAATGGTACGAAATAAGTCTGACAATAATCGTCAAAATCAACTTAAAATATCACAATTTGGGATTCAAGGAACCGGAAGTTCACATATGAGCTGATAATCTGATTGGGTTTAATAGTTATAAATGTGATGATATCAATAACTCCTATAATTATTTTCAACATAATATGTATTGTTCTCCTTGTATCACAAGCACCCCCTTGGGGACTCATTATCCGGGATTTGGACACGAATACAGCATACAATGATAAGGACACTATAGCAGCTATGGCGGGGATGAACAAGACTCTGAGATGCGAGACAGACGCCCCTGTGAAGCCTGCAGTAACACTGGAATGGCAAACAGGCTTCAATCAGTCAGACATGGTCCAGATGTACAACATGACCAGAAATGAGGGAGAACCTGATTCAAGTCTAGTCACCAGCTACACCACAATGACGTTCACTGCGATCGAAGAGAGGATTGGAGCAAACATCACATGTTTCGTTAAAAACAACAGTGATGTCCAGCTAAGTTTGAACATACTAATTAATGGTCAGTGCGATGTAATTATCCTTGATTAATTCAGGAACTCGGTTTAATTAATTCTTGTCACCGGGTTCCATTCTTTACTGTAAATTATGCAGTCAAGAAAGTGACTGGTGGGGTTTGTATAGTGGTATTATTACTAACATTTGTATGGCAAAATATATGTTATCCGATAACAATTTCGGGCTCTTTCAATAGGTTTATGAAAGTTAAAATGTATTTTTATCATAACAATTTTAATTTCAGTATAATCATGCGAAAATATAAAAACAAGATGCAATATCCGATTAAAAAATAAAAATAAGTTCCGTTTGTCGAAGTTGGGAGATGTTTTGTTGTTGGTTATTGTTAATTCACCTCTTCTGATATAATTATGTTTGGTTGATTTCATATATTTTGCACTAAAATTGTAATTCTCTTAGTTCCGATGTCTACCACAAGCATGACGACTATCTTTCCTGCATCTGAGAGTTATGTGCCTTTGGCAGGTCAAACCAGCGCAGGCGAGAGTAATGCAACATTGACGTCGGGTCCGGTAAGTTTAAATAGATCGTTGTGAATAGTTGCTGGTAATTAACTTGTTCAGATTGCCACTGTAGCTAATTTACGGATAACTCACGGATAACGGTGGGTAGAGAGACGAGGAAATTACTCTTTACACCTTTTACCAAGTCCAAGTCCAAGTGATTGATTTATCAATTTTGATGATTTGAAAGGTTTCCCAACATCTTTTCAGGAAAGATCTGTCTGTCTGTAGTCAGCATCGTATTGTCTTATTGCAGAGTTTTGGTTTAGATTTTCTTTCATAATTTATTGTCAAGCACATCGTTACCTTAAAAATAAAACCTTTGAGTTGAAATTCAAATATGGAAACTATCTACACTCGTTCCCTCCTACGCTCTCCAATGTCCAAAAGAGTGAGTATTCGGCACTATATCATATGAACGCAAATGTATTTATTATCAACTTGACACGAAAGTGAAATGAGAAATTAAAATTCGAATAATTATGTGCAAGGGATCGATGAAGTGATGAACTCTGTATAGATTATTTCGAACATGGAAATTAATCAGAAATAACAATATAAACACAAATAAGAAAAGAAAATGTGTCATCCCCACTGCATATTCTCTTATATGATTAAATGTACATTATTTGTTACAGTTTCCTCCAATGTTCCATCATATTTGTCGGATGATAAGTTTCATCGCTCTTTGTGTGGCAGTTGTGACTTCATTTGGCATAGGCCTCATCTCCCGAAGGGCGTTTTCTAAGCTGATGAAGAAGCGAAGTTATGGTAACCGTTACAACATTGTATGTGTATGTATGCATGAGTTTGTACGTATGTGTGTGTGTGTGTGTGTGTGTGTGTGTGTGTGCATGTACCATACGTGCATACACGGGACCGCTTAATGTGTAACCACCGACTTTCAGGGACCGAAATCCTTATGCGGCCCACACACTCGGTCCCCAAAATTACATTATGTGTTGATGTATTTTCTCTGTAAATATTAATACTTATCGCTTCATTCTCAGTCAAATTATGCTGCGTAGACCATTGAATATAATATCAAAATACTGGCATGTAATATTGCATGCTGGAGAAAATATCAACGATAATTCGCCGGTCCCCAAAAGTCTGTGAGTTTCCATTACGGAGCATAATGTGTGTTTTGCACCTGAGCTAAGTACGCCGCAAAAGGTGAAGAGCGCCCCCACCAGAGGATGCGTCCATTTTGTGTTAGTCGACATTAACGACAGTAAATGTGAATTATGCCGACTCCTTTTAACCCAAATAAATTATAAATGACTATTATAATCACGCTTCCTAATTAGCTAGATGCTATGTTATGAACGTACATTGCGGGGGTTCGTGAATTCAAACAAAACACTAAGTTTTTAGAGTTCATAACGTTTGGATCGTTCAACTCACAGTTAATTAATTTATTTTTAATGCTTTACGCATTATCAAGATATAGGCTAACATTATAATTTACATATGAAAATATGTGCAACTATAATTATAATGAAATTAGCAATTTATCTGATATAGAAAGCGGCTTATATGATTGATTATCTTATTATGACATGTCATCTAAATTGGTATTTAATAAGAAGCATCATCTCTCAACCTTTGATCACAATAATAAATGGGGGGTGGGGGTGGGGGTGGGGGGGGGGGGGGGTGGGGGTGGGGGGTGGGGGGGGGGGGGGGCGGGGGGGCAATCGAATTATGTTTTGACGGGGGTGTCCCTCACGAGACCCTGAAATGGGGGTCTGAAGAGTAAAATACAAGCACAAAATATAGCGTCTTTGCAGCAAGAAAAAGCCTGAAACGGGAGTTAAGTGGTCTTATGAGCAGACAAAAACGGCAAAATATATAGACTTTGATAGCTACGGAAACGCTCAAAAAGGCTCAAATGGTGGTCTATGGAGTTGAACTAGAAGAAGATTAATGGATTGTCGCTATACTCAACTACCTAGCCAAGTCATTTCGGGGGTCTATGGAGCTGAACATTGTGAAAATCGGGTATCTTTAGAGCAGCGATCGGGTGTGAAAATGGAGTCTTTTAAGCGGCACCCCCCCCCCCCCCCCCCCGGGTGCACCTATAGGGTTGCCCGCCGAGGAGTTGAGAATGTGTGCAAGATAATTGTGCGGGTCTGAACTGTACCAAATGACCAGGGGTAATAATAAGCGCTTTGAGCACCTTATTAGGTGGATATTGCGCTATATATACATGTATAATCAATATTATTATATATTTATTATTATTAATTATCTATAAGCGTTTTACTCCTGAAATGATGCTAAGTGTTATAATAGTAAGATTAACTTAAAGATGGAACAAACAAAGCTGAGCCCGGATTCTTGCGCGGTTCATATCGCGCAACCCTGATATATTTAATGACATTTTATTTTCTTCGTAAATTATGATACTTTTAGCGTAATTCTAAATATACACATCGTATAATGTGTTAACACCGACTTTCAGAGACCGGATACGTGTGCGGCCCAGATACACACATCGTATAATGTGTTAACACCGACTTTCAGAGACCGGATACGTGTGCGGCCTAGATACACACATCGTATAATGTGTTAACACCGACTTTCAGAGACCGGATACGTGTGCGGCCCAGATACACACATCGTATAATGTGTAAACACCGACTTTCAGAGACCGGATACGTGTGCGGCCCAGATACACACATCGTATAATGTGTTAACACCGACTTTCAGAGACCGGATTCTTATGCGGCCCAGATACACACATCGTCTAATGTGTAAACGCCGACTTTCCGAGACCGGATTCTTATGCGGCCCAGACAAACACACCGTATAATGTGTTAACACCGACTTTCAGAGACCGGACTCGTGTGCGGCCCAGATACACACACCGTATAATGTGTAAACGCCGACTTTCCGAGACCGGATTCGTGTGCGGCCCAGATACACACATCGTCTAATGTGTAAACGCCGACTTTCAGAGACCGGATTCTTATGCGGCCCAGACAAACACACCGTATAATGTGTCAACACCGACTTTCCGAGACCGGATTCTTATGCGGCCCAGATACACACATCGTCTAATGTGTAAACGCCGACTTTCAGAGACCGGATTCTTATGCGGCCCAGACAAACACACCGTATAATGTGTCAACACCGACTATCCGAGACCGGATTCGTGTGCGGCCCAGATACACACATCGTCTAATGTGTAAACGCGGACTTTCTGGGACCGAAATCATTATACGGCCCACACACTCAGTCCTATAATTATTTGATGTAATAATGTATTATACGTAAATATAAATACGTATCGCTTCATTCCCTGCCAAATGATGCTGTATTGACCATCAAATATAATATCCAGATACTGGATGACTGGCACGTAATATTGCATACTGGACGAAATATCAATTATAATTATCCGGTCTTCACAAGTCAGTGTGTCATCATAATCATCATCATCATCATCAATATCATTATCATCGGTATATGTTATCTGTTACGTATTTTGTATAATCAATATAAAAACATTTTACTTGCTCATTTTCAATAATTTAAATATTTCTAGTCAGTTTCCTCTATGTTTGAATTTAATTAATAAAAAAATCACTTCGCGTAATCATGCGCCTTTCTCTATAAAAGTTAATTTAATTATCCTTGGAATTGGCCGAGTGTATAGCTTCTATAAACTAATCGAGCTTTGAAAAGGGTTTCATGGGAACGCCCGCCATTCAAAAGTCTTCATGGCTTGATGGTTTGAGCACCGGTCTAGCAATCCGGAGTTCTCGGGTTCGATTCCCGGCGAAGCCTATTTTTCTTTGCTCATTTTCAATCATTTTAGTATTTCTATTCAGTTTCCTCTATGGTTGAATTAAAAACATTTAATTTCAAATTGTTGACTTTCCAATGTTGGACTGTGTCGTTCATATTTGTTGCTGTAATGTGGGATAGGTGAAGTTGAATAGCCATTTGTAATAAATGTGGGGCCCTACACTTATTCAATCATTTTTAACCAGCCGTAAAAAAAAATAA
This sequence comes from Echinarachnius parma, assembly GCA_037951105.1. NCBI lineage: Eukaryota > Metazoa > Echinodermata > Echinoidea > Clypeasteroida > Echinarachniidae > Echinarachnius > Echinarachnius parma. The sequence goes on along the minus strand of JBAMJV010002741.1, from coordinate 315 downwards.
TTTAAAAATGCTTCCTCTTTTCAAAAAGTAAAATAATAATTTGAATAGTGGTTGATTATCTCTATCTAATCACTATTTCAACAAAACATCACATGCACAATATCTTATTCAAAATGGTTGAAACCGATGAGTGTTTAGAGAGCGGCCTCTTGAGTTTTAACGGCTCTTTTTGAATGATAACAGGATCTTTAATAAGTCATTTGTAATTTTGTATTCCTTCCGAGTTATAACTATTAGTTTGTAATGATGCAGGTTTTGGTTACTAAAATTCAGTTTGACCAAAATTATAGGCTACTCTCCTTACCAGAACTCAAC
>JBAMJV010002740.1:0-44660 GCA_037951105.1 Echinarachnius parma | reverse complement strand
TGCGAATATCTCAAACGGATCATTCATTACTGTGACAAAAGTATGGCAGACCATCAGTATTCGGTGATAAAATATGAACTCAATATTCGTTTTTTTCACTAGGTAAACAGTGTTCGTTTTCTTTCAAACTTTCACAAATCTTTCAATTGTATTTTAGAATGATATTGATATAGGATTGAAGTCTCAAATGTCATTTTGTGCAATATCTGACACTTTACAGGGATCACTTTAAATAGTTGTTGATGATATATCTATTGGATCATTATTTTAACAAAACATCAAATGCACAATTTTGTATGAAAAAATGGCTAGAACCAATGAGTTATTAGAGAGCGCCCTCTTGAGTTGTAACAACTCTTTTTTTTTAATGATAACATGGTTTTTACTAAGTAGTCGTTTGTAATTGTGTATACCTTTTGAGCATGGTGGAGTTATAACTATTAGTTTGTACCGTAATGATGCAGGTTTTGGTTACTAAAGTTAAGTTTGACCAATACTCAACTATCCCTTTAATTGCCATGGGTAATATCAAAATGTATGAATCAAATTCTGGACTGAACTTACTTGTGTAAGTGCGACGGGTAATGGTTCTAAACTATGTCAGGCAAGCCACAAATGTCTGAGCTTGCGGTTGCTAAGAAGGCAATTGCCCAACTTTGACCCACTACCAACAGCCCAGACTAAAGGACAAGTTATTTAGAACCATAACTATGTTATAACACGCAAGTGTAACATCACTACTTTGGTACTCTATTACATTTTAAGGGGGCACATATGGTGAAGCAGGTGCATTTTTTTTTAATTTGTTAATTTTGTGTTTTTGAATGCAGGTTATTCAGAAATATCTTAAAAACATCTGGGAAAAGTTTGAAGGAAAAATATGCACAGGAAATATCTAAAAATCAAGTTAAAAGTCACTATTGTCTTTCCTGTGCTAAGAACAGTGTGTGTCCCACCTATTGCAATCCATGTGAGTTGAAAGGGTTTAGAACAGTTTATAATACATTTTTAAAATTTACTTATCCAATTATCATTAAAATTTGCTATTTAATGTTTATAGATGTTTATTTGTAAATTGTGTTAAATAATCGCCCTTAATTGCCGTGTATTTCAAATTAAGAGAATTTTCCTGGCATGTAATATGTAATTCTTTTTATTAGGTTATACATACATATGTATAACCTATTGATTTCGTCAAGATTTTTATTTTTTTTATTTTTTTTTTTATTTATTCTTCCTAATTTTGTGCGTCGCATATCTCACGATCAGATGAATCAATTATCATGAATATTCACATGATGATAGTTCATGGTCTAACTTAGTGCAGCGAAACTTTTCAGTGACGTCACATTACTATGACGTCATCAGGACGCCATTTTGTCAAATTTCAATAATCATCATAACTCAGTCATGCATCATTAATTTCACTTCAAATTTCGCATCAATATCAATCAGTTCAATCGTCATCTTTTAAGCTCATGCGTGTGCGCTTACACTCAGAGACGCGCGCGTACGCGTCCGTCAAGTGAGAAAAAAAAATTAAAAATGTTCAAAACCCCAACCCGAGTATTTTACTATATGTTTCAGACAATTTTAAGCGTTTCAAAAAATTCCGCGCGTGCGCGTCGGCGCGCGCGTATTTGCGCGCGTAACGCGAATGAATAAGAAAAATGTATTTTTTTTACATGTTTTGCAATTCTTATACATCCCTCAGCACACCCTATCAATTTGAGTCATTATTGACTCATAATAACGGAGTACGCGCGCGTCAAAGTCAAAATTACGCGCGCACACAAAATGGCAAAACATGGTAAAAACATCCTTTTTGTATTCGGCCATAACTTTTCAAAAAGTCCACAAACACCCAATTTTCTTTTAATATTCGGATAGATTATGAGTTGTAGATACGAATTCATACCTCATTTATGCCGAGTAAATGTTATAAAGTCATCGTATTGACGGTTAAAGTTGAAAATGCGAATTTTACTCAATTTCAATCAATGTTGAAATCGATCACAGTGTACTTTTGACCATATCTCACTTATTCTCCATCAATGTACTCCCAAATTTTGATATATCGTAGCTGATGTCCTGCTCTATTCGCAATTTATTCACACCATTTAGTTTTGTTCACTGGATCCTGATGAATTGTTTGATTGGAAATGAGAGTCTAAATCTGTTAAGAATTGAGGGTTAGCTAAAACGTATGCTTTCGACCTATAACTGCTGAAAATATTATGCTACCAATGTGAAACTTCGCAGGTATATAGGGACTTGCAAGCCCAACATTTCATAAGTTAACACCAAATCGCGAAAATGCATATTTCATTGTCATATTTACCGTCAAAGGTCAAATAAATCAAGCATGAATACTCAATAACCACGTACGCCGCGGACATGAAATTCAGCACACATGTATGGTATAATGAAAGGAAAATGTTCATAAGATAAGATTGGAATATGAAAATGGCGTTAAGGATATGTAAATTAAGTTCAAAGGTCAAATAATTCACTGTTACAATGACATATGCAGTGTGCAATCACTGATGTATCTTTCTCAATTTCCCATTTTCGTTAAGAGATCTAATGTTGGTCTCGCGGTATAATTTGTGACACAAGATCAAAGGGTCGTGGGTTCGAATCCAAGACAGTACTTTTTTTACTTTCTTTTTTTCTTCTTTTTTACTTTTTATTATGGAGGGGGAGGGTATCTGCTATTATTTATATGATGATTGAGAAGTTATTTTTGGAATCATCCTTTTATCATAATAAATCGATATGTATAACCTTAATTCGTCAAAAGTGACGAATTCAACATCTAGTTTCCTTTGTTTTCTCAAGTTTTGATTTTTAGAAGAATGAATGTGCCCTGTGTAGTGATTGTGAGACAATGGAATGTTGTATATAGCTGAATTTTGGTATGCTGTTGCATGAATGTGCATGCTAGAGATTGTATTCAGTTTTTGTATAAATGATGTTTGGATTTTGCATAATAAGTCCATGAATATATAATTAGCTGATCTGAAATATGATTGGCCAAAAAAAATATAATAATAAATAAAAAGAATTTGATTCCTGAAAAAAAAAATGAATACAAATGATACATATTTAACCAAAAAACATACTGAACAAGTTTGAAGGAAATTGGATCACAACTAAAGAAGTTGGAGCTACCAGAGCTATTCTTATGTTTTTCTGTGTATAAATGCGGTATAATTGGTGTCATATTTCACATACATAAAATGACTTGTCGTTTGATCCAATAACTACAAACAACAATTCTGATGTTCTGAAACGGAAAATAAAGGAGAAAAATCAATTTTACTGGGTTTATTTTGTTCACCCTATGTACCCCCTTAATCAAATTTATTCCTTCCCTCCTCCACATTCTCCCACCCCTTACTCCGTTTTGGCTAATCTATTTATACCAACAGTCAATGAAATGCATTTCCTGCATAATAATACATTATATAAGATGACGTCATAATGACGGGAAATTGAATATTCCTATTGGTTGATTACCGATGCCTAATCCAGTATAGTGAACGTTGCTACCTGGTAACGTGCACTATAACACCAATTTATGCACGCTATGTGTGTACAAATTATCCATAGAGAGCCAAACGAGCTGCGCAGGGGATGGCCTTGGAGTGCGTAATGTGTGCTAATGCGCTTGTTCTTGAATGGGAAAAATGTGCAAAGCGCGCAGTTATTTTAAAACATGCTGGCGCTTGTACAAAGTACACAGGGCCTACGATGGCTGGAGGGAATATTCACAATTCGAGCAAGGTCAATTTGGGTTTATCAAATATGATAACAAAATCTGTTCCTCAAAATAATCATCTTATATAACAAATAGTACATGCTTATTGTCATTCAATATTCCACAATACACACCTCTACATTTTGAATTTCTCTCGTGCGATTATATTGCACTCGGCCTGCGGCCTCGATGCAATATTAAATGCACTCGAGAAATTCAAAATGTATCAGTGTCTATTCTGGTATATTCAACTCCAAACCCTGCACTATTTGTATAATAGTGTGGGTGTGTGTATTTTTGTGTGGGGTGCGGTGATAGGTCTGCATTTCAAATGAACAGGTAGATACATAATTATACAAGAATCAGTATTGGTATAGTTCTTTATTCACCAACAAATCATAATTCATACTTGTACATAGACATGTGAATGGATAAATACGAAAATATAACATGTTCCTCTCAGAAATAAAATCTTCTTTAAAAAGGTTATAATTTCATAATGAAAATGATCTGAAAAACAACACTTCTTTTGCATTTGCAACGCAAATAAAACAAAGAAAAAACCTTGTCACTACAGGCACCTGGTGTTGCATGTATTAAAGTGATCTAATAACATTGTCCAAATCCTCAAAATTTACTTGGAACTCTAGTGGTTCTCTAATACCTTGTCATATTCATTAACAATAGAACCATGGGACAGGTTTAGGTTTTTCAAATTTCCATTTTCGTTCAAAAGATATTTACGATTGAAGTGTTGCAATGTTAAACTGTCTACGGGATAATTCAGCAGTGTTCAAAGTAAGTGCAATGATGAGTTATAGTGAATATCACTTTGCATTTTTGCTAATTTCTCGGCCAAATAACATCCAATTGATGTGAAATGTTCACACATTACTTTGTGGACATATCAGATCACACCAATACACATTTTATTAATCATTCATCACTTTTTGCATTTGTCAACAGAGATACTAGATCCCTTTACGGGGTCAAAATAATCAAGAGTGTAGAACATGATTTATGTTGAAAATAGAACAAAAAACAAAATAATCCCTATTTTGTATAAAATATCCGTTATGATACTTTTCCTAATTTTAAACATGATCTCAAATACCATGTTTTTTTTCTCCTTTCTCTCATTTGAAAGATTATAACAGGAAAGCATGATTTTAAAAAAGTACAAAATAATTCTCTCAAAGGTTGGATTATCTTTGTAGGGAACTCGACGTCATGTCTACCACTAATTGAATTTGTATATTGATGGAATTTTCATGAGATTCTTGTTATTTCAGAAAAGAAATCAGAAAATGATTGCTAATTTGCAATTATTAAATATTATTCAATGTCTATTTATTAAATAAACTGCCTATCCCTTTTCTTCTGACAACATACTTTGACAGATTCGTTGTCCTTGTCAGTTGAAAATCTTGGGCTACTGAAAGCTGACATTCATACATTTATGCTGGTCTAAAGTAACATTTTTACTGGTCTTGGGCTAGCAGGCCAGCACTGGAGTCGATCCCCGAGATGGGGTGATGACAACAAACGTAATTATCCGGCAAATAATTGTCAGGGCGATACTTCAATTTGGATACTGTTGGGTGCATCTACCAGGTTAATGGGGTTTTTTTTAGTATGAGATTCTGGTTGCTCATAATTCAGTTCAGCTCAGTTTTTATTTGATTTATTAACCCATTCAGGACAGACTGATATTTGGACTGACCAGTCCTGGGGGGTGTTTCACAAAGATCCTAAGTTGAACTTAACTCTAAGTTGGACTTAAAAAGTATGGTAAGCCATGTGTAGCCTTGAAATAAAATTTGTTCAATAGCAAAAATGCAAATATTTTAGACTTTTCCTAAATGTTACATCAAGATCATGAAATCTCTTTGATAATAGAAAATATATATGATTTGAATCAACATTTTATGCCTTTTAAAATGAACTTTTACAAAAATGTTTCAAAGAAACTAATGGCTTTCCATAATTTTAAAGTCCAACTTAGAGTTAAGTTCAACACAGGACTTTTGTGAAACACCCCCCGGAACGGGTTAATAATATTCTGTGCAACTCTCTCACTCTTCAACTATGTATTGTGTTTTCTTTAATACAAGTGCAATACAGCATGTCATATTCTACTGTAGTACTGTATACCCAAACTTATGGAATATATCATTGTTTTAGAGTCCCGACAGTTTTTTCATAATTTCACCTTAACCATTACTTTGATGTTATTTGCACTCAGACCCATTTCCTTTGCATATTGGACATGCCCTGAAGATCATTCCTGCTATTGTTTGGTTATTCAAGGAAGGTTTGATCATTTTACTCAAAGCATTGCTCCGATGTTCATTGCACTCAGCTCCGCTAGTAGATTTTGGAAGACATATGGCACTGCAATCATCTTGTGTGTTTTCCACAATTTCGCCGGATCGACAGACCCATCTTCTTTGTCCGCTATTCAACATATCCTGAAGATTAATACTGCTGTTTCTCAGTTATACAAGGAACATTTTGATCATTTAACTTCAAGCGTCGCTTTGATGTTCATAGCGCTTAGCTCCGCTACCAGATATTGGAATATGTATGGCACTGTAATCGTCTGAATGTTGTCCGAAGATTTGCAAGTCGCACAGACCCATTTTCTCTGCGCACTGGACAGCATGTCTTGAAGATCAATACTAGTTGCTTGGTCATTCGTGAAAGGTTTTGATCATTTAACTTCAAGCGTTGCTTTGATGTTCATAGCGCTCAGCTCCGCTACCAGATATTGGAAGACGTATGGCACCGTAATCGTCTGAATGTTGTCTGAAGATTTGCAAGTCGCACAGACCCATTTTCTCTGCGCACTGGACAGCATGTCTTGAAGAAATACTAGTTGCTTGGTCATTCGTGAAAGGTTTTGATCATTCAACTTCAAGCGTAGCTTTGATGTTCATAGCGCTTAGCTCCGCTACCAGATATTGGAATATGTATGGCACTGTATCGTTTGAATGTTGTCCGAAGATTTGCAAGTCGCACATACCCACTTTTTCTGTACTTTGGACAGTCATTCGTGAAAGGTTTTGATCATTTGACTTCAAGCGTTGCTTTGATGTTCATTGCGCTCAGCTCCGCTACCAGATATTGGAATACGTATGGCACCGTAATCGTCTGAATGTGGTCCGAAGATTTGCAGGTCGCACAGACCCATTTTCTCTGCGCACTGGACAGCATGTCTTGAAGATCCATGCGGTCCTTGCTTGCCTGGTCTGGGAGTTTCTCAAGGTGGATGCCGAGTAGTGTGCCGCATTTGCTGCAGAGGCGAGTCTGTGACGAAAACAGAGAAAATATGGGAAAGACAATGAAAAAAAATAAGTCACATGTTTTCCATTTGCCAAATAGTGTCTTTTTATGAAATTACATGTTTGTATGTCCTTCTTTGGAGTTGCATCCTAATGACAAAATTCTACTAACAAAAGCTTTTTTTCTGGTCTCTATGCTCTATGGTCACCTAAGGGAGTGTTTCAGGTGACCTAATGAATCTTCTGGAGACCCAAATGTTGCATCAATTTCATATCAATATCACAATCATGATTCAATTTTTTTTAAATCAGGATTAAATTTCTAGCAGCCAGCCAGTCCACCAATTAGATGATTCCAGGTGTCCCGGCATCACTTCTAGTGGCCATTGGCATCCGGGCCACCAGTAAAGGCCCGGTCACATATCACCGGATAGCATTAACGGATGCCCGATGAATAGAAAATTTTCAAAATAAAATAATTCGGTGGTGAAAGTCGTCTCCATTGCCTCATGCACAAAATAGAACAACCTACATCGCCTGACAAGGAACGGACAAGAAACACATATGAACAAAGACGATTAATTTGAAATTTGACTCTCCGTTGGGCATCCGTTTACGATATCCGGTGATATGTGACTGGGCCTTAAAGTTGAGCCCTGCTGCTCAGCAAAAAAAAAAATTTATTTCGGGGGCTCCTTTTCGAGGGCAACTTATCCAACTTTCGGGGGCTACTTTTATCATCTCGGGGGCTACAAATTTCCGGGCTCTTTTTCGAATTTCAGGGGCTATTATTAAGCTCTAATGCTCTAAGTGATCATCTAAAAAGCATTTGATCACGATGCACGGTAAAAAGCAACTTACCGTGCTCTTGTCGGAGCAGTTCATGAGCCTGTCTTGGAGAAGAAACGATGTGCCATGAGCAAGTAGAGAGTCTCTTTCCATCTCACCGAACCTGATGCCTCCCGCCCTCTTCCTTCCCTTGACCGGCTGGTGGGTCAGCATGTCCACTGGTCCTGTCGATCTCACCTAGAGGAAATGAGATTCAATAAGAGAATATGAACTGATATTATTCAAACAGAATGGAAGATTTTAATTATATGGTGTCATTAGAAATGAGAGAATCTCTTTTCTATCACACTGAACCTCATGCCTCCCGCCCTCTTCCTTCCCTTGACCGGCTGGTGGGTCAGCATGTCCACTGTTCCTGTCGATCTCACCTGAAAAAATGGCAATATGAAGGAAGAAGTTTATTATCAAATAATGTGCTACAGTTAAATTTGAGGTGTCCTGTGTAAAAAGAGAAACTCTCTCCAACTCCCAAAACCGGATGTCTCTGTCTTGTTTTTCGTCCCTAGTATGTCTATCGGTCCTGTCAATCGCACCTAGATCTAAGATAATAATTAAAGTGAATTTTGATAATCTAATCGAACAGAATAACTAGTGTGTATGTCACTTTTTGCTTGACCACCCCCCCCCCCTACTTCTTCTAGATGAATTGGTCTTACATTTGTCTTTTGATGACCATTGGACAAATCCAAAACATTTTTGTATTCACAATGCTTTGAGAGAATGGTTCATCTTCTGATAAAGCTCACCTGAAATTTATCAGACACCATATGCCTCAGTCTCTGGTAGTAGACGATGCCGATGAAGATGTCTGCCTCGAGTTCCAGTCCAGATGTCCCGCTGTACATCCGCTCGTTGCCATAGTAATTGTATCCACCTGAGGATGGGCAAATGATGAAAATAAAAGGATTTTTTATTAGATGCATAAAAGCGACGATTTCTTCTGGTTTCCCTCTATTTCACCTTACTTTGCAGAACGCTTAATTTCTTCATTAGATAATTGATTTTACTTTATTTGTGTATCTTATATATTTCATCATGAAATTGTGAAAGACATATTTTCATTTTGCTTTGTTTCTTCATACTTATCTTTGTCAAAATATTGTTTTAAATCTTAAAGAGTGATGCCGAACTGCACACCTTGTCCGTCTTGAGACAATCAAGACTCTGTTTATCAAAGAGGAAGCCGATTTTCTTTCTTGCCATTTTGTATATAGAGAGGATTCATACATATCATAAATTATCCCAAGTAAAATTCTGAAACATTCATCTGTCAAATTGTAGAGTTGAATCCAAATTTTAAATGATCTTTCCTGCATTATAAAGGTTAAATAATATTGGTTATTTTTTTGTAGCTCTATAATCTTGAGTATCATAGCAGTTTACATCTTTATTATTACCCCAGGGTCATTCCATGTCAAATCACCCAAAAAAGTGAACATTTTCATCGCACCCCCTCCGAATTTGCTAATATTTGGTATGTATGATATTTCAACCTTTTAAAGCTCAAATATTTAATTTTTAGCCCAATCCGCCCAACGGTTTTGGCGCTATGGTCGATTCTTATGGGGGAGTTTTGTAAGAAATGGGCGTTGGCACCATTTTTCAAATGGCAATTGTCCGTTAACCGTTGGGTCAATTTATGTTGTGATGGTGTCATTGGACTGGGGATGTTATATGCAATCCATTTATGCCATTTGTTTTCATGCATGAGCGAGTTTGGATACGATAACCTTTGACCTTAGTCTTTGACCTTCCGTTTTACCTCGTGGATCAAATAATTTTGAGAATTTTTTTGGCTTAAATGTTGTCTTGATATAATTTCTACAACATATAAAAGAATTGGAGATATATAATTTCTTGTTTTTTCTACAGCCTTGTTTTAAGTTTGAAAATTTCATGTAAAATTGAATTATTTTAGACCTACACCCATGTCCAAGAATTCTATAGGGGTGTATTATGTATGAAAAAGACCTATTCAAAGTCATGATTAGAGGCCTATTCACACCCTGGCTTACCACAGTTAAATAGACCTGCTAATCCCCATACAATAGAAATCCAGACAATTGGCATCTATTGATGTTGCAATGATACCACATGTTTCTAACCTGACAAGGACCCTGGGCAGAATCAATTGTGAGCCAGATCAAATGTTCTTAATGCACACATCTGATTGGTTGAAATGCAGAAAATGTCTCCCTCTGCAACAGGGCCTAGGTGTAGTTCTTTTCTTGAATACAATCTTTCAACTTCAACTTCAAAAGTTCAAAATGCAAACTTGTACATCAATCATGAAAGCAAATATCTACAGGTATCCCTTTTCAATGAATTTCATGTTTCTATGCACCATAAATTGCAATAGTTTGCAATAATATGCAATAGTTACATGATTTGCAATCTGTAAAAATTCAAACACAAAAAGTAACTACCCCCTAGACAACTGCTCATAATTTCATAACCAATAATTGTTTCAAGATGTCATCTTACTACAATATTTCTACAGTTGTTTTGTACATTATGTGTGGAAATGAGAGATGGCTGAATGAGCACAGATTAAAGACAAATGACCCAATTTCAAAAGTCACAAGAACTTGCACATGCCTGTCCATTTTTTGTGAAACAGCACATACGTATGGCTTAATGCATCATTGATGGTTTGTGAAACAATGCCGTTTGATTTTCACACAAAACAACTGTATATTTATTGTGGTAAAATGACATATTGAAACAATTATTGGTTATGAAATTATGAGCAGTTGTCTAGGGGGTAGTTACTTTTTGTGTTCAGTTTAGTTGGAAAGAATCAGGTTTGAATTTTTACAGATTGCAAATCATGTAACTTAATTGCATAAAATGTTGCATAGAAACATGAAATTCATTGAAAAGGGATACCTGTAGATATTTGCTTTCATGATTGATGTACAAGTTTGCATTTTGAACTTGAAGTTGAAAGATTGTATTCAAGAAAAGAACTACACCTAGGCCCTGTTGCAGAGGGAGACATTTTCTGCATTTCAACCAATCAGATGTGTGCATTAAGAACATTTGATCTGGCTCACAATTGATTCTGCCCAGGGTCCTTGTCAGGTTAGAAACATGTGGTATCATTGCAACATCAATAGATGCCAATTGTCTGGATTTCTATTGTATGGGGATTAGCAGGTCTATTTAACTGTGGTAAGCCAGGGTGTGAATAGGCCTCTAATCATGACTTTGAATAGGTCTTTTTCATACATAATACACCCCTATAGAATTCTTGGACATGGGTGTAGGTCTAAAATAATTCAATTTTACATGAAATTTTCAAACTTAAAACAAGGCTGTAGAAAAAACAAGAAATAAAATATCTCCAATTCTTTTATATGTTGTAGAAATTATATCAAGACAACATTTAAGCCAAAAAAAATCTCAAAATTATTTGATCCACGAGGTAAAACGGAAGGTCAAAGACTAAGGTCAAAGGTTATCGTATCCAAACTCGCTCATGCATGAAAACAAATGGCATAAATGGATTGCATATAACATCCCCAGTCCAATGACACCATCACAACATAAATTGACCCAACGGTTAACGGACAATTGCCATTTGAAAAATGGTGCCAACGCCCATTTCTTACAAAACTCCCCCATAAGAATCCACCATAGCGCCAAAACCGTTGGGCGGATTGGGCTAAAAATTAAATATTTGAGCTTTAAAAGGTTGAAATATCATACATACCAAATATTAGCAAATTCGGAGGGGGTGCGATGAAATCCATTGGGTGATTTGACATGGAATGACCCCCCAGTCAACAGATAATATAAACACTACAATCATTCACAGTACACAAAGTGCACATTTTCCACTCCATATCAAGGAGTATTACGGCGTTTACTCACCAGCTGTCAGAAGTTTGCCAAAGTAGTCGACTGCGGGCTGATCCTCGGAGAACGTGAATGGCGTTGCGTCGTGACAGAGACCGTGCAGGGCTGAAGACTTGCCTGCCATACTCTCAATCATCATTCCTGAATAATAATAATAATAATGTATTTATAACACGCATATCACATATGTCTCTAGTCTATGCGTTGTATTAAAGAAATTGAAACAAAAGTACAAAAGGTTCAGCATATTATACTGCAATAAGGGTAATTCCATTGTACATTTACAGCAAATAAATGAAATACAACAAAAATAATTGAGTAATTCCATCATACATTTAATTAGCACAAAAATGGAATAAAACCAAAATCATATGGATGCAAGAATTACATTCATAATGAAATAATTGTACCTATGCTAATATCACTGCAATATGCCAACTTAACCATAATAACAAATTTGTATTCATAATCAAATTTACATTTTCAGTCAAATTTTAGTGGACACATTCTATTAGCGAAAGACGAGTTATTTGTAACCTGCTCTGGTATGATTATGCTCTTGTCAACAAAAATCTAAATTGAGATCTCATATTAATTGAAAGGAGTCCTCATAGGCTTTCATTTGATACAAAATCATGAATAATGCCCAAAGGTTAAAATCAATCAAATATGTAATGTTTTGGCCGAGAAATTACCATCTGAATGAATAGATTTCAATAGGAAATAACAGTGACTTCCTATTGAAATAAATTCCCTCGGATGGGCATATCTCAGCCAATACTTAACATATTGATTTTCAACATTTGGACATTATTTTCGATGCTCTTTCGGAAAATGAAGTTAAAATTTGGAAATTCTAAAAGTATGTTTTTGATGACGTCACACTTGACCACTCTTTTTGTTCAGCAGGGGGATGAATAAATAGATCATCCCCCCTGAACAATAGGTATCAATTACAGATCTACGCCAGTGATCACCGTAGAACTAGAACTAGACTTTTAGAGCCACTTACCGATGGTCATACGAGAGGGGAAGCCGTGGGGGTTGAAGAGGATATCTGGCGTCATCCCGCTTTCTGTGAAGGGCATGTCTTCAACCGGCCAACGCTGGCTGCAGACTCCCTTCTGACCGTGTCGACTTGAAAACTTGTCCCCGATTATGGGGTTCCTCTATTGAAAACGAAAAAGGATATAATGTATGTTATATCCCAATTGTTGTTCACTTTACTGTACTATCTATTTAACATATAATTTGTTTAAAATATAAATTCTTGAAACGCTTGTTCAAAGAATTCTCTCTATGAAAAATTACAGGGCTCTGTATGATATTGGGGGCTCTTATTTACATTTCTTGAACCTGGGGTGTTGCATGATGAGGAGTTTCAATCGATCGCAAAATCTGAAAATGCTCCTAAATGCCCACATCTGATTGGTTAAAATGCGCTATATAAAATTGAAATATTATTATTATCAAAATGAGCACATTCCTGACTTGCGTTTAATCGCAACTATTTATGCAACCCCCCCCCCCCCCCCCGCCCCTGTTTTCCTAAGTAGTTGCCTATGATCTTCTCTATGATATTTTTTTTCTTCTTTCCATGGGGGGGGGGGGGGGGTGTAGGGGGTGCATATCTTAGACCAAAACGAGTTGATTCCTATCCTATGTTTTTTTTTTCTTTTTGCTATGCTAGACTTGGATGAATTCCTTGGTGCAAGCCTGGTTTCCCGAGGTCATTACAAGAGATATTCTCCATGATAAATTAGGTAGCTCTATAATTATTGGGGGAATGGGGGCTCATTTCTGCATATCTGGGCTCTTGTAATTTGACCTTTTAGACATTTCAAAAGCTAAATGTATAATTTGTCTGATGTGCCTACCTCCACCCTGACTTGGATGAACGCCTTGGTGCAAGCCTGGTTCCCGAGGTCATTTCCAGTGATCTTGACATTGTCAACTACAGCGGTTTCTGAGCCTTTGTACTTCTCCACAAAGGTCTGGCCAGAATCAGTCCGTGTGTACCTGAAGATTGAATGATTAATTGATTGGAACACAAATTTTATTTCCCAAACAACAAATCATAAAAACGCATATAAAATAACAACAATATAATATAATCATAGAACAAAATTACAGCTGAATATGCTTATTACATGCAGCTAGTCTAGTTATAAATTACATTAGGGAAATAAGGGAAGCCTGGGAAAGCTCAAATAGCTCGAGGAATAGGCGATCCGAAAATGAACTGTTTATACTTAACCCGTTGAGGACTGGTCCCGAAATATTTCGGGCTGGAGTCTATGGAGAATGCGTGTTATACCAAAATCAATTCGTCCTCAACGGGTTAAAATCATACAAGTTGCAAAAATTAAATATGATTCAAAAAGTCATAAATAATTATAATATCTGAACTTGTATAGCCAATTAACCTGTTCACTACTAGATTTTGCAATCCCCATGATAGAGATAAGAGAGCACCCACCAGGTTCAAGTAGGTAGTGGGTTAAAGTGAAATTATTACTACTTTCATCAGAGAGCAGTGCTACCAACATTGAAATTCAACAATCGGGAATATTTAGGGACATTTTTATCAGAAATTAGGGAGTTGTCTATCAAATGCATGCATACAACCTAATGACAAAAAAATCATAATCAGGGAGATTGGCTGACGGGATGAAATCCGATGCAGTAATCTTGGTCTGTTTTCAGGGAGTCTTCTGCGAAATCAGTGAGCCTTGGCAGCTCCGAGAGAGACAATAAATTATCACTTGATGTTTTATTTATAATCTTTTAGGAGCAATGAATTCTGGCAGCCATCTGATTGTTTACATAATTGAGACCTCAGTCATATACCTATATATCACTGTAAGATTCTTCTAAATGATGTGTGATAGTTTCGTAGAAAAAAGAACAATGTTTGGCTAGTGAAAATAGATATTTGAGAGTTCAGTCATATATCTATATTATTGTAAGATTCTTCTAAATGAAATGATGTGTGAAAGTTTCATAGAAATATTTCCCTGGTGAAAAAAGTGAAAACTTATTTCAGATTTTATCAACTCAGCCCATTGATTTCTGCTACAATCAAAAATGCATTTAGGAATGCTGTTCATTCACTCATAAATATCTTCATAATTAGAAAGACATTTATAACAAATTAAAACCCACTTCATTCTTCTGGTAGCATTTGACCAAACAAGATAAAGTCAAACCTGTCTTAGTGGCCACCTGTCTATAGCAGCCAACCTGTCTATAGTGGCCACCAAGTATTCCCCTGCAGAGAAAAACACTGTTATGTAACCTGTCTATAAAGGTCACCTGTCTACAGTGGCCTCTTTTCCTGTCTCCCTTTAGGTGGTCACTATACACAGGTTTGACTGTACAAGTAAAATGTGAAAATTACAAGTGATTTTAGTTGAATCTGATACAGATAATTAAAGGGGACCACCAGGTAGAGAACAACACATAATTCTAAGTTTTGGCACCCTTTTGTGATATCAAATAGATACCCAACATTTTGCAAAGGGTTGTGTAATTCATAAACAATGCAATTCGTTACCACCACTTACGGAACCACTACTATTTCCTGGTTCGGTACTCGCCAAACATTTGCGAGTGCACCAATTCTATTCAGGCGTACGTTTGGAGACAATAGAATCCCGGACGATTTGTTCACTCTGGACAAAGGTAGTCTTCGTACATGCAGACCCATATACACATGTTGTAGTATGGTGATTCGTTTTCCAATTTTGATTTTTTTTTCTGGAAACATATTTGTCTGAACTTGCTGATGGAATGGACTACTAAAGATGTTACCTTTCATTTATAAGAATATTATTTTTTGGTGGTGGTACCCTTTAATAAGTTGAACAGACTTACGCATAGTAGGGGACTCCTTGTTCCAGTACCGTGCCGACGGGCGGGAAGCCATCTTTGTCCAGCTTGCCTTGGACTCTTGGGTCTGTCACGTCACAGCCTGACAAATGTTGTAAAGATAGTGAAAGAAAAACCAAAAATTTAAAAAGTTTGGTTTTCTACAAATAAGTCTTGACTTAATATTTGACGGCTTATTCCTGTGTAAATAGAATAATATCTAAGGAAAAAATAGCTACTCTCATATAAATGGAGCATAAATGTATTAAACCAAAACAAATAGTTATTTGTTTTTCATAACCATTAACAAAATTAATGTTCTTACTCAGTAATTCCAACTGAAAACTGAAAACTATATTTAGCCAGACAATAATCCATGTGACAACTAAAATGTGATGTCTTCCCAATGTGTGACTGGAATTTTCGTACCCGAATCAGTATACATGTAGGACATCTTCAAACCCATCGTAACTTGCCAGAATAAAGTCATCATCAGATACATTGGATAAATATCAAGGTGTTTTTAGAATGTTCTCATTCATTAGTCAGTGTCACATTGGGGCCAATTATCTAGAGAACTGAATTATCCAGATAATTTGTGGCATGTCTGTCACCTGTCACTCACATACGTAGGTGAATTATCTAGATAACTGTTATCTAGATAATTGTGTGTGACACCGGCTATTGTGTCATAATTCTATAAGACACAGAATATTTTAAAGGGATCTAGTAACTTTGCTGACATGTGCAAAAAGTGATGAATGGTTGATGCAATGTATATTGTTGTTATCTCATATGTCCACAGGGTATTGTGTGAGAATTTCAAGTCAAATGGACATTGCATGGCCAAGTAATGAGCGAAAATGCAAAGTGATATTCACTATTACTCACTGCACTCACTTTGTACACGGTTTGAAAACTCCACCGGAGTTTTTCTTATCTGAATACTTTGATCGTACATATCTTTGTAACGAAAGGGAAATTTGAAAAACCGAAACCTGTCCCATGATTTTATTGTTAATACGAATACAACAAGGTATGAGGGAACCGCTAGAATTGAAACATTTATTTTGAGGATTTGGACAATGTTACTAAGTCCCTTTAAATTACCGAAC
The DNA here is from genome assembly GCA_037951105.1 of Echinarachnius parma. NCBI lineage: Eukaryota > Metazoa > Echinodermata > Echinoidea > Clypeasteroida > Echinarachniidae > Echinarachnius > Echinarachnius parma. The sequence continues at coordinate 27,918 of JBAMJV010002740.1, read as the reverse complement.
ACAGCAGGAATGTTGCTAGTCCTTGATTCCCCCAGCTTGTTTCGGAGGTTGATCTCTTCAGTCTTATAGATGTAGGCATGGGCAAAACCCCTCTCCAGTGCAGACTTGTTGATGATCATCGCATCTTCCATGTCATACCCCTGAAGAAAAAACAAAAAACAAAAGCTGGAAAGTTTGATGAACTTTCTCAAACCCTTGGTGGGATCTAAAGCGAAAGAAAAAAGTTATATATCTTGAAGTGAATCTCTGAAAACGCTGTTGTCAAATTATAATTGGCAGTACACATGCTGTTTTGTGATGTTGAATACTTAACCCCTTGACCACGGGAACTGGGTGGGTTGTGTACAAAGTCTATAGATGGAGATTTCAGAATCTCGAAGGGAACGGGTTTACTTACCGTGTATGAAATGACAGCTACTACCGCATTGGTGCCAAGGGGGTAATCATCGTAACCGTACTTGTCGTACACATGAGGCCGAACCAGGGGTGTCTGTGGGGTCTGCAGCTTGTACATCTTGTGGTCTGTGCGGAACGCCAGTGTGTGAGACGGGAAACCCATCGTTTGTTTACCCATCTGGGGAAGGAAATAACAACGTAAAGTAAGTTACAATTACTACATATTAATTATAAATGAATCATTAGAAACTACAAGTTTATCATATGAAAAGTAATGATAGCCAATTATAGCCCACTACGCAACTCCCTATTACTTTGAGCAGTTGGGAAGAAAGCATGGTGTATTTAGGCAATTATGGCATCGCATTCCAAATGTTCAAAATTAGCACAGGCCCGCTGGCCGGAGGCCACTGAAAATTCAAGCTTCAGGCAACCAAATTTTATTGATGCTTTTTTTTGTTGCAACCAATAACATCATTTTTCTGTTTTCTTAGGTTTTGGGCCACCAGATTCAAAAAACTTGTTTTTACTTGCCCAACTGGTCCACAAGACCAAAAAGTTCATTGCAAGCATTGATGTAGGTATGCATAAATTAATTACCTGACATTGGTACATGTTCCTGGGGCTCTGGTTAAAGTCAGAGAATGGCGTGAAACTGGCTGTAACACTCAGCATGCTGCCGTCCCCAAGCTCCAGATGGGTCGTCTGTTGGATTAACATCAAAGCAAAAATGCCCAACAATCAAAACCTGAAATTGAGTAATATTATCATTATCATCATCATTATCATCGTCCTCATTATCATCATGACCATCATCATCATCATCATCATCATCATCATCATCATCATCATCATCATCATCATCATCATCATCATCATCATCATCATCATCATCATCATCATCATCATCATCATCATCATCATCATCATCATCATCATCATCATCATCATCATCATCATCATCATCATCACTGTCATTGTCATCGTCGTCATCATCATCATCATCATCATCATCATCATCGTCATCAGTACACTCATCATCATTATTCTCTTCTGCTTTTAAACAAACTATCCAACTAACTTACTAACTCTCTAACTTGCTAACTAGCTAACTAATTAACTAGCTAACTAACCTCCCAACAAACTGAATAACCATCTAACACGCAAAATATTAACTAATTTAGTTACAAACTACACCTTGTCATGAACTTCAGAGGGAGTCACGGCAATGTCCATGTACACCTGTTCGAAGGTGCCGATGAATTCCGTCGCTTGAAGCTCGATGTTACGGACGGGTCTGTACAGTCTAGCAGGAGTTGTGAAGATGTAGAGGCCGGGATACTGCCCACCTTTCCCTGTTCGTGGAACAAACGCTATCTCTGTCGTTGGTTGAACCTGCAAGCAGCAAAGATATGAAGAAATTAATGTAACCACTGACCAGGGTCAGTATTTCAAAAATATGCATTCAGAGAAACGAGATTCCACCAACTGTAAGTGTAACCAGTGAAAGGGAATCATTTCTCAATAGTAAAAATTATATACTCCATTTGCATAGGGCCGAATATGATTAATCATCATCTTTGAATTTGTTACGATAGTATAGCAAGCACTACTAACAACATAAGTGGTACATGTATAATGAAGCACATTTAATGCAATAAATAAAGAAAAGGAATTGTAACCTTTAAATGGAACATCATCAAATTTAACCCTAAACTACTACCTCCTGTAATAACTGCTCTTGAGCATCCATCAAGGAAGATTTTTCTATTTTCCCATTAATTCCTTTTTAATTCCTTTGACCTTCAGCACCCTCAGTCTAGCAGCAACCTGGGGTGCAGTATCTTGCGACAGATACCCCAATACCCGTCCATCTAAGACCACCTCGTAACAATTCCCTACCCCCTACCCCTCATCCAGAGATGCCAACCTTCACAAACCAAAAAAAGTATTCTGAGAGGTAAAAAACAGTATTTTGAACCAAAAAAAAGTATTTTTAGAGCTGCCAACCTTTAGAGGCAAAAAAACATATTTTTTCGCGAAGCAAATTCGCGCAGCAAAAATACCCTTTACGCACACATTAAAATAAAAGTTGGTTCGGTCGATCACACCAGCGTTTGTATAAGTTTGTTCGTTTTATTTGTGTTATATTTCAAATATGTATCTGGAGTAATAGTTAATCAGGGTTCAACGTAAATTTTGTTGCCGTTTTCCGATCGTTTCTATAGGGAGTACCAGAAAAAAGAAGAAAAAAAAAAAAAAAAAAAAAAAAAAAAAAAAAAAAAAAAAAAAAAAAAAAAAAAAAAAAAATCGTACTGCCGTATTTTGCGTGAAAAAACGTAACAAATACGGCAAAAACGGAACGGTTGGCATCTCTGCTCATCTTCAACCCCTCCCATAGAATTTTTTTTTTTGAGAGGTACACATTCTTTCCCCATTAATTCCTTTGACCTTCAGCACCCTCAGTCTAGCAGCAACCTGGGGTGCAGTATCTTGGGACAGATACCTCAGTACCCTTCTATCTAGGACGACCTCGTAATAATTCCCAGACCCCTAACCCTCGCATATAATTTTTTTTTCTTCAGAGATACACATTCTTTCCCCATTAATTCCTTTGACCTTCAACACCCTCAGTCTAGCAGCCACCTTGGGTGCAGTATCTTGCGACAGATATCCCAGTACCCGTCCATCTAGAACGACCTCGTTGCTGGTTGCAGCAACATGAGGAGCAGAAACCCCAGACAACTTCAAAACAATCCTTTATCACTATGTCTCACCCCATTAATTCCTTTGACCTTCAACACCCTCAGTCTAACAGCCACCTTGGGTGCAGTATCTTGCGACAGATATCCCACTACCCATCCATCTAGGACGACCTCGTTGCTGGTTGCAGCAACATGAGGAGCAGAAACCCCAGAACCCTTCCCATCTAGGAAAACTTAAAACAATCCTTTATCACTATGTCTCACCCCATTAATTCCTTTGACCTTCAACACCCTCAGTCTAGCAGCCACCTTGGGTGCAGTATCTTGGGACAGATATCCCAGTACCCGTCCATCTAGAACGACCTCGTTGCTGGTTGCAGTAACATGAGGAGCTGAAACCCCAGACAACTTCAAAACAATCCTTTATCACTATGTCTCACCCCATTAATTCCTTTGACCTTCAACACTCTCAGTCTAGCAGCAACCTGGGGTGCGGTATCTTGCAACAGATACCCCAGTACCCGTCCATCTAGGACGACCTCGTTGCTGGTTGCAGCAACATGAGGAGCAGAAACCCCAGACAACTTCAAAACAATCCTTTATCACTATGTCTCACCCCATTAATTCCTTTGACCTTCAACACCCTCAGTCTAGCAGCAACCTGGGGTGCGGTATCTTGCGACAGATACCCCAGTACCCATCCATCTAGGACGACCTCGTTGCTGGTTGCAGCAACATGAGGAGCAGTAGCCCCAGAACCCTTCCCATCTAGGACAACTTCAAAACAATCCTTTATCACTAACGGCTCATTTTCACCTACGGCTACCTCTATGGAAGATTTTGAACAGAAGATTTGCAAACGAAGAACACACTCTTAATGTCTCACCCCGTTAATTCCTTTGACCTTCAACACCCTCAGTCTAGCAGCAACCTGGGGTGCGGTATCTTGCGAGAGATACCCCAGTACCCGTCCATCTAAGACGACCTCGTAACAATCGGACACTTGGCAGGGGAGAGGCGCATCGAGGGGGCTCATGCCCAGGGTGCACAAGGTCCGAACTAGCGGGACTGTCATCGGCTGCACATTGACCACCTAGAATTGGGAGTAAAAAGAGAACAAATATGTGATAAAACTGTATTTTTAAGTACATACTTATGTGTCCAGCACTTCTATTATGCCACGTACATGCATCTTGTCAAACTTTTCAGTAGCCCATAATATGCTTCTCACGTGTTAATGTTTCACTATAAAAGGCCAAGTAATAAAAACAAAAATATATATCAATCCAAGACTTGGCAGTTGGCAGGGGAGCGGTGCATTGAGGGGGCTCATGCTGAGGGTGCAAAAGGTCCGAACTAGCGGGACTGTCATCGGCTGCACGTTCACCACCTGGATTCAGGGTAAAATGGGGTTTAAATATTTCATAAAACTGTATTTCTATATATCATGTGTTTGTGTTTTTTGTTAAGCCTTGTAATAAAAGAACAAATGCAAAAAAATATCAATGGGGGTGGTGCATCGTGGGGCTTATGCCAAGAGTGCACAAGGTAACAAACTAGTGGGACTGTCATCAGCTGCACATTGACCACCTGGAGTATCCATTCTTTTTGTCATGCGTGCACATGTCGTGGGCACGCTTTGGTAGAGAATGCCTAGAGTTCGCCTGTCTACAGTGGCCACTTAATATCTTGTTACCCTTTAACCCGTTCAGGATGGATTGATTTTGCTATAACATGTATTCTCTATAGACCCAAGCCCTAATATTTTCGGGACCAGTCCTGAACGGGTTAATACAGTAGGTGGAAAATAATGGCAGGTTTGGGTGTATTTCCCTAAAATAAGAGGGTATACCTGACATGATGCAGAGAGATGATTCATCAAGCCGCACGGTGAACCATCTGGTGTGTGGACTGGGCACAGGAAGCCTGCAATACAACCAAGGGCAAACACCATTCTATCACATATTCTATTCATATAGCAAGCCTCCACACTAACCTTTTTTCTGTACTAGCCCATTCGGGCAAGTAAAATCACAATTGTTTACATTTTGCTTGCCCCAGTATAAAAAGTACTTGCCCTGTTACTTCTAGCTGAGATTTAAACACATAAAATTACATTGATCTCTCATAGTTTTAACAATTATTTAGTTGCCCGATCGGGCAAGCGAACTATACCATTGATGAAATTCTACTTGCCCAACATCAATTTTTAATTGCCCCGGGCAAGCGGGCGAGTGCTAGTGCCCTGCATATAGTCTGTAATATCATATTAATGTTAACTGGGATGCATATGGTTTGAACAAAACAGAAATAGTGTTGGGGGTCCACTAGGTCTACTGGTAGCGAGGTGATATTTTCTGAATTAGAAGTGTCACTTTAACAACACACAAATTTGTTTTTGTATCGCTCGGCTCAAAATATATCAATGGTGAAAAAAATACTAGTTTTGCAGCATATGGAAAGTGTTTAGAAATTGTATATTCAGGTTTAAAGGGATCATGTAACTTTGTTGACATGTGCAAAAAAGTGATGAGTGGTTGACACAATGTATATTGTTGTTATATGATAATAAGTCCACTGGGTAGCGAGGTGATATTTTCTGAATTAGAAGTGTCACTTTAACAACACAAAAATTTGGTTTTGTATAGCTCGGCTCAAAATATATCAATGGTGTAAAAATACTAGTTTTGCATCATATAGAAAGTGTTTAGAAAATGTATATTCAGGTTTAAAGGGATCTATATAGTAACTTTGTTGACATGTGCAAAAAAGTGATGAGTGGTTGACAATATGTCCACTGGGTGTTGTGTGAAAATTTCAAGATAAATGGACGTTTTATGGCTGATTAATGAGCAAAAATGCAAAGTGATATTCACTAACTCATTGCACTCACTATGTACACGGTTTTTGTGGTCCAGTGGATAATTTAACATCTGAACACTTCAATCGTAAATATCTTTTTAACAAAAGGGAAATTTGAAAAACCTACAACAAGGTATGAGGGAACCGCTAGAATTCCAATTGGATTTTGAGGATTTGGGCAATGTTACTAAGTCCCTTTAAACTGGAAAGTGGGAACCAATTATACAACATTTGTTGTTCCTGTTTTTGTTTTTTATGTCACTCACCCCAAGCCTCAGGAAGCAGTTTACGGACCGAGGTCGTTCTCATCTCGGCAAAGAATGAGCCTCTGTGGATACAGCGAAAGTGAGACACGAACCGCATGAAGTTGAGCTTATCAGCAACCACCGTCACACCAGACGTCTGAATGAGATTAAAAGAAGGTAAAGAAATTAATAAAATGATGATGATGATGATGAAGAGATGCCAACCTTCACAAACAAACTGAGCGGTAAAAAACAGTATTTTTAACCAAAAAAACTATTTTCAGAGCTGCCAACCTTTAGAGGCCAAAAATCATATTATTTCGCGAAGCAAATTCGCGCAGCAAAAATACCCTTTATGCACGCGTTAATATAAAAGATGCATCGGTCGATCACACCAGCGTTTGTATAAGTTTGTTCTGTTTATTTGTGTTATATTTAAAATATGTATCTTGAGTAATATTTTATTATGGTCCAAAGTATTTTTGTTTGCCGTTTTCCGATCGCTGCTATAGGGAGTACCAAAAAAAAAAATATATATATTTTTTTTTTTCCCCCAAGAAAACGTAGTGCCGTATTTTGGGATCATGTCGATGATAATAACAATTATGGATCACAATGACAAAAATCACGTCACCAACAGCACGCAACACAGCACAGCCCTCTCCACGACAGCGTTTACGCTTTTGGGAGAGTAATTCTTCAAGGTTCTTCATGGTTCAAGTAAAACCCTACACTTGATGGTACTTCATGTTTTGAAGAAATGGACATTACGAGTTCAAATAAAGTTTATTAAGGAATCATTTTGGTGAACTAAAAAATCGTACTTTTGCCAAATATTATTCAATATTTTTAAAGAAGCCATCAAATGAAAGCTTGTGACGAGGCCTTTCTCATGGCTTGAAGATCAAAATTTTGATTTTTGCTGACAAGTGCAGGGTTTCGCTATATCCTGTCACATTCGGTGTCTGTAGTGAATGGGTTGAAGACACTACTCATTAAAGGGACTGAGTAACATTGTCCAAATCCTCAAAATCCAAATTCTAGCGGTTCCCTCGTACCTTGTTGTATTCGTATTAACAATAAAAGCATGGGACAGGTTTTGGTTTTTCAAATTTCCCTTTCGTTAAAAAGATATTTACGATTGAAGTGTTCAGATGTTGAATTATCCACTGGACCGCGAAAACCGTGTACAAAGTGAGTGCAATGAGTTAGTGAATATCACTTTGCATTTTCGCTCATTACTCGGCCACATAACGTCCATTTAACTTGAAATTTTCACACAACACGCAGTGGACATATCAGAAAAACAAAAATATACATTGTACCAACCATTTATCACTTTTTGCACATGTCAACAAAGTTACTAGATCCCTTTAAAGACCCTACTCATATGTACCTGCATGAGGCCCAGGCCAGTCTTGGATGCCACGTTGCCCGTAGCGATGAGGTACTCCATCTTTCTCGACAGATCGTTGACATATTTCATGGATGCATTGATGGACACTGGAAACAAAAATGCAACAACGCTCAAAATTAACTTTTTGTTTTGTTGCTCACTTCGGCAAGTCAAAACCCCGGGGGGGTCACTCTCATACACAAGTGCTACCCACCCGTGTCACACCTTTTAAAAAATGGACCCTAATGGGCAAAAATGGCGTATCGCACCTTTTTAAAAAATGGACCCTAATGGGCAAAAATGGCGTATCGCACCTTTTTAAAAATGGACCCTAATGGCGTAATAGGCGTATCCACTTTTTAAAAATTGACCAATGGCGTATCGCACCATTTCTGAAATTTACCCTAAATGGTGTATGTATCGCACCTTTTCTGAATGGAGCCTAACAGGCGTAATGCACATTTTAAAGTTAACACCCCTTAATTGTTAAAATGGCATAATGGTTTAAAACCTCGACTCGAGTGACGCAACATGCTTAATTTACCTTTTTGCTGAATACTATACGGTACACCCATAAAATTAAAAAAAGTGTTTTATGTGTTTTAAGTGTTTTATGGCATTATGTCACTTGATTTTTTTCTTCCTCATTTTCGGAATTATTGGGGGGGGGGGGGCGAAATGATATGTTCGCCCCCCAATATTTTCATTGGGGGGGCGACCGCCCCCCTTGCCCCTCCAGGATCGACGCCCCTGCATCCTCCTCATGGACATGGTTAATCTAGAAGTGCACTCATATATCGGCTCATGACCATGGCCATAGCATGACCCATGTCACTCAGAGGGTTCAACGGAGTAGACCCACACTCGGTGATCTCAGTGACTCAGCTCAGCCTCAGTGACACAAACAATCAATTTGAATAATCTTTTCAGCCTAGAATTGCAATTCTACAAGAAACAACTATAATTTATAATTATATTGTAGCTAGGAAAAGTCTCAGTAAAAGGAAGTTTGTATCCTTCAATAATATGTTTTATATAGTTAGTTTATATAAACTGATATAATGGGTGCTCCAGAATAATGATCAGCCCTCAGGCTCAGCGGAAATTCCTTTAATGGATCGCCCAGATCGCCGGGCTAGAGTCAGTGGCACTAGGCCCCTACCACCAGTATACTATCGGGTCCTATTACCGGATACCATTTCTTTACGCCATGAAAACGATCAACATGAAGAACAGAGATATGAATAAAACACAAATAAGTGATCTATATATTCTCAAGATAAAGAATTGATAACTTATTTCGTAGAAAAAAGCGGCAAACTTACGCAAATTGAACTTTTACGGCACCCTTTCAAGAAAGCAGAACTTTTTGTAGCGCACAAACCGGTTTGTATTAACCGGACGCACCAAACGTGAATGTTTTGCATGGGAATGTCATTGACATGCGCGCTGCCACTGGTGCGCGGCAAAACGCGCGTATAACGCCTCAGGGCGCTTATTTTCTTCGGGAAATGGTGGAAAATGTTTGCTAAACATCCATTTATTATCCTCCGTTAATGCCGACTTTCAAATTCAACTTTCAAAATTTGAACTTTTTTCCTATTGGAATTTGCATACATGTACGGTAATACAACCCGTTCGGTATTGCAACATATTTCTTATCAATAAATGCCGATTCTCGGTTGGTAAATGACTCCTTGTCCTTCGAAGGCTTAATCCTAAGGTCGTATTTAACGCTCTTTGGTGGCTCTGACGCGTCGCAGCTTCGAATATCACTGGAAGATCACTGGAAGTTTATGCTGAAAATACCGTCTGAACTAGCGACCACTGTGATGCATGTGAATAGCGCACAGCATGTAGCGCACTTGTTACGCATATACACGCACACAACATTCATGCACACATATATTACAGCCACTCCGCAGAAATAAAAATATTCAAAAACCGTAGTACTGAGCTACGGTAGCTAAAAAGGGACCCCTTTTGTAGAAAAACGTCGAAACCTGTAAACCTGATAAAGGTACCCTTTTTTAGGTTTTTGTGCGATCAGTGCTTGAAAAACACCCCTTTTTCAGGAAAACGTCGACGACGCCGTATAGCTGAAAATGATACCCTTTCGACGCTTTTTTCTGACGCGGGTGCGTAGCCAGTCATGTTGGGAGTGACCCCCCCGGGGTCAAAACATGATTTGTCTAATTATAGCGGCCCAAAACCTAAATCTGGTGGCCCAAAACAAAGAAAAACATTAACAATTGTTTTATTTGGTTGCCCATGTAGGAATTTAGCACCAATGTCATTTGGTGGCCTACAGCTAATTTTTTTAGTTGCCCTGGGCCAGTTGGCCTGTGCTAATTTTGGGCACTAAAGTTGAGCCTCCTTTATGCTGACACAGTGGGTGGAATTCACAAAGGAGGTTTGTACAAATCATGGTTTTACCATGGTCTACATCTATGGAATGCTGCTCATATACAAGTAAAACAATTCATAATTTCTAATGATATGACTGTTAGAGCTTGCTAACCAGCAAATTTCACCATGTGAGAAGACAAACATTTATTTGGTGCATTTTGTAAATGTGTACCATCGACATTGTTATTAACAAGTAAGGAGTTTATATTCTTTCTCCATCAGTTTACAAATGGCATTCCATAGATGTAAACCATGGTTTGAACCATGGTTTGTACAAACCTCCTTTGTGAATACGGGCCATAGGGTCTGGCACCATTCCAGGATACAATTATATACGGATATGTGAATTTTGCTAAAACACAGTATATTACATGTATCTATGAAGTTTATGTATTTAACCCCTTGACTACGGGAACCGAGTGGGTTGTGTACAAAGTCAATGGGGATTTCAAAAACTTGTAAGGAACGGGTTGATAATGTATTAACCTATATGGTTCACAAATATAATATAAATTAGATAAAACTAGATGGATCTTCGACTGCGCGCAGTCGAAAATTATTCCTCCGCTATGACGCGATTTTTAATATCAAGCCCAAAATAACGTGCACTGAATTTTTTTTTTTTCATATATAATATTTTGAGTTCTGTGACCTTGACCATAGACCCCAAACTTTGATGGTTACATTGGCTCCCAAGAAAAATTCAGGTACCAAGTTAGATTGAAATCTGACATTCATTTCTTGAGATTTTGCCATTACAAGCAATTTTTGCATACATATTGAGTCATGTGACCTTGACCTTTGACCTCATGACCCCCCAAATCTAATCCAATCATTGCCACCCTGAGTGTATGTAACTCATTCCAAGTTTGAAATTGATCCGTCAAACGGTTCTTGAGATATTGTGAGAAGGAGGTTTTTTAGGCATATATTGAGTCCTGCCACCTTGACCTTTCACCTCATGAACCCCAAAATCTAATCAGATCATTGTCACCCCAATATGTACACTCATACCAAGTTTGAAATTGATCCATCAACCGGTTCTAGAGATATCGCGAGAACAAGGCATGTTTGTACATATATTGAGTCCTGTGACCTTGACCTTTGACCTCATGAACCCCAAAATCTAATCAGATCATTGTCTCCCCAATATATACACTCATACTAAGTTTGAATTTGATCTGTCAACCGGTTCTAGAGATATCACGAGAACGAGGCATTTTTTAACATATATTGAGTCCTGTGACCTTGACCTCATGAACCCCAAAATCTAATCAGATCATTGTCACCCCAATATGTACACTCATACCAAGTTTGAAATTGATCCGTCAACCGGTTCTTGAGATATCGTGAGAACGAAAACGGGACGTACGTACGGACGTACGTACGGACGGACGTACGTACGGACGGATGGACGGACGGACGGACAACCCGAAAACATAATGCCTCCAGCCACTTCGTTGGCGGAGGCATAACAAAAATATTTTGTACTGCTGTAAGCAAGATTTCATCCTTCTGTGAATAATGACATAAATGACATACCAAAGCATTTATAAGTAAACTCTTGTAATTGCATGAATTATAATAAGCATTAAATCAACAATACATCAAATATATGGTACAGCATAAATTGAATACATAGATTGAAAATATAGAGAATATGTCAATATTCACTCAATATGCAATCTTTAGACACTCACCTTCATTGAGAACAAATCTTTTGGAACTCTTTGCTGATTTTTCAAGAGCGTATCTCAGACCAATTAGCCACCCTTCCAGCTTTTCCTGTAGCAATAACAAATAGAAACAAACACACAATAAATCAACTCTGTTAAATGTAGATGAATGACTGTGCACTTCAAAATTTTGCAATAAGGTAGACCAATCAATCAGTCAGTCAGTCAGTCAGTCAGTCAGTCAGTCAGTCAGTCAGTCAGTCAGTCAGTCCGTCAGAGTCAGAGTGTCAGTCAATCAATCAATCAATCAATCAATCAATCAATCAATCAATCAATCAATCAATCAATCAATCAATCAATCAATCAATCAATCAATCAATCAATCAATCAATCAATCAATCAATCCATCCATCCATCCATCCATCCATCCATCCATCCATCCATCCATCCATCCATCCATCAATCAATCAATCAATCAATCAATCAATCAATCAATCAATCAATCAATCAATCAATCAATCAGTCCATCAATCCATCCATCAATCAATCAATCAATCAATCAATCAATCAATCAATCAATCAATCAATCAATCAATCAATCAATCAATCAATCAATCAATCAGTCCATCCATCTATCAATCAATCAATCAATCAATCAATCAATCAATCAATCAATCAATCAATCAATCAATCAATTGCATCAAGTATCAGCTGAAGCATGATCAAGAACTCAAGGTAAATGTGATATTGATCAATTCATTGAGGACCATGAGGTAGAGATGGCCAGCCAGTAAGACTTCTTGGTTCATAGGACTGTCAGCATTCTCAGCTACACACTCCATGTGTGAAGGAAAACAACTGACCCACCCACCGACCCAACCACCCACCCACCATCCATCCATCCATCCATCCATCCATCCATCCATCCATCCATCCATCCATCCATCCATCCATCCATCCATCCATCCATCCATCCATCCATCCATCCATCCATCCATCCATCCATCCATCCATCCATCCATCCATCCATCCATCCATCCATCCATCCATCCATCCATCCATCCATCCATCCATCCATCCATCCATCCATCCATCCATCCATCCATCCATCCATCCATCCATCCATCCATCCATCCATCCATCCATCCATCCATCCATCCATCCATCCATATTGAAATAAATTAAGTGATCAATTTATCAGTCAAACCTTGAGGACCATGAGGTAGAGATGGCCAGCCAGTAAGACTTCTTGGTTCATAGGACTGTCTGCATTCTCCGCCGCACACTCCCCCTGCGTGAAAGCAAACAGCTTCCTCCCCATCAACCTATCAAATTAATTTATTAAAAATCATACGTAGGAAATAAAACATCGGGAATATTTTTATGGAGAAAGCTATTGTATTATAAAGTGCAGTAAGTAATACAATCTTCATCTTTTTTCACAAGGCAAAAGGTGTTCTTTTTTATAGAACTATCACACATCTTTCAGATGATATCTCAAATATCACTTTTGGACAAATCTTACACAAATTAATGGATCACTTTAAGCTATTCATAAACTTGTCTAAACAAATAGGTCAAATGGATTCTTGCAAATAAATATGGCAGTCACTTGGAGGGTTAAAATCCCCACCCCGAAAACTTTGTTAGGAAGTATTTTTGTAAGAAGTACTAAGTAATTTTGTAATAATAATTGTTGAAATAAGTAATAAAACAAGATGTGTCTTCATCACATCATATCTCAACAATCTCATAAAAGATAAAAAGAAATCAAATTATTTTTCTAAAATTAAAGGGATCTAGTAACTTTGTTGACATGTGCAAAAAGTGATGAGTGGTTATGAGTGTTATATGATATGTCTACTAGGTGTTGTGTGAACATTTCAAGTTAAATGGACGTTATATGGCAGAGTAATGAGAAAAAATGCAAAGTGATATTCACTATTCTTGTTCCACTCACTTTGTACACGGTTTTCACGGTCCAGTGGATAATTTAACATCTGAACACTTCAATCGTAAATATCTTTTGAACAAAATGGAAAAACCGAAACCTGTCCCATGCTTTTATTGTTAGTACGAATACAACAAGATATGAGGGAACCGCTAGAATTCCAATTGGATTTTGAGGATTTGGACAATGTTACTAAGTCCCTTTAATGGTAGTTCTGATTCGTAAATCAGACTCGGGGTGCCATCTTGCAAACTCATTGCGCACAGTGCACAATATACGCTGGCTCAATGTTATGCAGTGTGCACTCGAGCCTACTAAATGGCGACCCGCAATGTAGCATGACAGTCTTCAAACTTTTTTCTTTTTTTTCAAATAAAATTTGTTCACAATTCTCAAAGCAAATTAACAACATATCATAAGTACACAATACAACATAATTGATGTGATGGAAATAAGCAGGACACAGTAATAATAATGATACATAGCACAAACATAAGTGTTATTTAACATGTTTTAAATCAATTGTACATCTCTCCATTTATCAAGAAATAAAACAAAATTTGTCTCGTTTTGAATGAATGTCTTCAAACTTACGTGAGGGCATTGAATCTGTCTTGGTTGGAGGCGAGATGAACGCAGATGCACTGCCGAATGAGGAACGTCCCAACCTGGATGGGTGTGTACCACGGAGGAAGGGAGAGTTTGATGCGAAACGCTTCCCCGAGATACTGCAGGGCTTCTTGCTGCGAGGACAGCTTCATCTCCTGCGCTTGCCGCAACATTCCGGTCACACACCTGCAAGTTAAAGTGTTAGAAACAAGCATTATGCCTGGTTTTTAAAAGGATCTGGTAATTTTGTTGACATGTGCAAAAAAGTGATGAATGGTTGAAAATGTGTAATCTTGTGATCTGATATGGCCACTATTAAAGTAATGTGTGAAAAATTGATGTCAAATGAATGTTATATGGGCGAGTAATGAGCAAAAAATTGCAAAGTGATATTCGTCGGCTCATTGCACTGTTATAAGTTATAACTTTCCAGTGGATAATTAAAAATCTGAACACTTCGATTGTAAATACATTTTTTTTTTTACGATAGGGAAATAAACAAATTTAAAAACCTGTTCCATGTTCCTATTGGTAATACAATACAACAAGGAATGGGCAAATCAAACACATTTTGAACTACATGTAGACACAGTGCACTCGGGGAGTGCATACCTCCGCCAACACTAAAAGTTTGCGTGACCTTGACCTTGCCCTTCGACCTTTGACCTTGAAAGTTTAATGGGTTCTATTCTAGATGAACACGAAGCTTCTACGAAAAATTGGTCGAGATATCTGTGAAATTGTGCGCAGGAGACTGGTGACGAACAAACAAACAAACAAACAAACAAACAGACAAACAAACAAACAAACGGGACCGAAAACATATTAACCTCCTCCAACTTGGTTGGCGGAGGGAGGCAATTATAAATTGACTTACCCAATAAGAAAGGTATCCTTCTCCTTGCCCTTGACTAGCTCATTGTAGATGTGTTGATCTGTTGTATCCACCAAGGCCTACAATTAAATCAAACGATAAACAAGACGGATGCAATTAAAGAGAGAGAGAGAGATTTCATTGGTTTTTTTTTTTAAAGAATTTATGCTACAGTATTTCATTACTTCAGCTCACTTTTAAGTTTTAATAAAACTTTTACATTTTCAACACCACTAAAAATAATGTTTGATTTTGTACTATATGTAGTCTTGAAGGAACTACAGCGTCTAGATGGCCTAATTTTCACAATTCGGCTCTCTATATGTAATTTTTCCTGTAGAAAAAGAATTTGGCAGTCATTTCTCATGAAATCAAGCAATTTTGGGGTAATTAGTAAATATCTAATTGTCCTGGGAACGCCCATTTTAAATCGCCAAAATGTGAAGTCATCTAAAGAACGGACTAATGAACTAAATTCTGTAGATGACGCGTCATGACGTAAGCCAATGAATTGTCAATCACATGTCGATCAAGCTGCCGATTCCGGACCCTAAATGTGGGTGGGGCGTAAACTGGTTGCTAAGTGAGATTTGGCATCAGAAAACTAGTCTTAAATCACTACTGTGTTTATTTTCATCGATTTGTTTTCGGCAGACCTATGTTTCAAGTCATCAACTATGGAATAAGTGTCAAAGTACGTTGTATTCTTTAGGTCCTTTAATAGTGGGTCTTAAATTACTGGGGAGGGGGGGGGGGGGTGTTTCACAATGAGTCAAAGTTGAACTCAACTCTAAGTTGGACCTAATTATTATGGAAAGCTGTTAGTTTCTTTGTAAAATTGTTGAGATAGTTCTTTTGAAAAGGCATAAAGTTTGATAAAATCAATTAATTTTGTTATAATCAAAGAGCCTTGAAATAATTAAGTATTGTGACTACAGTCTTAAAGGGACAGTCCCTCTTTTACAAAACGTCTGAACAGTTTCCAGTTAACGGATGAGGATGAATGTAACACACACAAAAAAAATCAGATTGAACAGCCCTGTAATTTGGATTCTACGAATGAAAAACGAATGCGTCCCTCCATCAAACTATATATCGGTCAAGAAAAGAGTTTAACTGATTTAGCATAATATTACAATAATATTGTACTTATTCTTGTAAAGGTATTGTGAAGCCGACATTTGTAAAGGTATGTCACGGGAAAAAATCTCAAAAATTAAGAATACATAATAACATGTAGTCAGTTTAAGCGAGGTTTGGTTATTTTGTACAGTATTCGGTCATGCCATTGTTATATATGCACAGGTCATGTAGCTAGCGCGGGTCCCGTAGGGGTCACGCATAGCGCTGTGGTACTCCGTGGAATCCGTGTACGAACTTCCTCACTGGGTGAATATATATATAGTGCACAATTAACCATTGGACGATGGTTTATTAGTTTTAGCTCCATAACTCCACGAAAAAGAGATTTCAAGCCCTAATTTTGTCAGGCATGCTATTAAATGACATTTTCTTTCATATAAGACAATAATTTCGCAACTTTTGAAATGTGGCTTGCAAAAGAGGGGCTATCCCTTTAAATAAGAGAATTTAAAATAAAAACACTCAATTATATCTCATCCTAAACTCACCCTCAAAACCAGGAGCAGCGGAATGAAGAACATCTCCTTGTTGTAGGAGAAGCTGACGACTAAGTTCCCTGTGCTGAGGTAGTGGAGGGTCACGACCTACAAATAAAATAATAATAATAATAATATGAACATTTATATAGCGCAGCCTCTATAAATATATACTCTACTGCGCTTAAATAATTATTTAAATTATTATAAATTATTATTACCCATGGTCATCAGGTACATTTCAAACCAACACGATGATATTGCGTACTTTCTCAACTCCCCGGGGAGCATACTAGCCGAGCTGCCACTGATGATGGCGCTACAGGCTAATTAACACCCGACCATGGTACCCATTTATACACCTGGGTAGAGAGCAGCAATTGTGGATTAATTGTCTTGCTGAAGGACAAACGCAGTGGGCGTACACAGGGTAGGTAATAAACATTAGAATATCCAATTAGCAGGATGACTCACGCCACTGCGGAGGCATACAAAATTTTGGTGATTATTTTGTGTCTAATACTCGTGGTTTGCGGTTGCACCATGTGAGAGGGGAGGATTGGTGAGTCCTGAAAAGAACTATGGAGAGTCCTGAAAAGGACTATGGTAGTCCTAGAAAGGACTGTTGGTGTAGTCCTAAAAAGGACTGTTGGTGTAGTCCTGAAAAGGACTGTTGGTATTCTTTCTAGGAGAGTCCTAAAAAAGGACTGTTGGTAGTCCTAGAAATGACTGTTGGTAGTCCTAGAAAGGACTGTTGGGATAGTCCTGAAAAGGACTCGTGTCTTTTATGTTTTCTATAACCTTTGAAGCTTGATCGATTCTATCGCTATGTAGCACCAAGTGTTCCTGTATGCATTTGTAAAACAGTATTCTTTGAGAAAGAGGCAAATATATGTGACAGGATATAGCAAAAATCATGCTCTTGTCCGTAATTAATATTTTGAAGAATTGTCACTGTCTTAAAGTGCCAACAATGAATTGTCTAATACTCATGGTTTGCGGTTGCACCATGTGAGAGGGGAGGATTGGTGAGTCCTGAAAAGGACTATGGAGAGTCCTGAAAAGGACTATGGTAGTCCTAGAAAGGACTGTTGGTGTAGTCCTAAAAAAAAAAAAAATGAATTGTCTGTCTTTTATTGTCCTTTAATCAGG
Source organism: Echinarachnius parma (assembly GCA_037951105.1). Classification (NCBI taxonomy): domain Eukaryota; kingdom Metazoa; phylum Echinodermata; class Echinoidea; order Clypeasteroida; family Echinarachniidae; genus Echinarachnius; species Echinarachnius parma. Next base: position 10,024 of record JBAMJV010002740.1, on the reverse strand, counting down.
CTATAGGTAGAAGGAAATAATTGAAACAGGAAATTTATTCAACAATGTCACACAATTTAAATATATGCCTCTGACGAACATTCTGCTGTGGTGATTAACTGTCGTTTTAATATTTAAAGTCAAATTTTTTGCAAAAATACTAGGATAAGTAGCCCGACAGCCAATGCTCAATGAACATTAAAATTAAACAAAATGTAGGGTTAAAATCTCTGATACAATTGAACTGAACTGAACAGTGACATGGCATGTTTAATAGTTCGAGCCTACCTCTTGAAAAACGAAGGTTGTGGGTTCGATTCCCAGCTGCGGCACATGTGTCCTTTAAGCAAGACACTTTATCCACATTTGCTGCTCTCAACCCAGGTTTAGTAAATGGGTACTTGGCAGGAATTTATTCCTCTAAATGCTTGAGCGCTTGAATAAGGCTGCTTGTCTATTAAAAGCCAAGGTAATAATGCTCTGAGCGCTTTGAGACTTAACTGTAAAAAAAGCGCTATTTAAGAATTGACAATCATTATTATTACTAACAAAAGAATATTTATAATAATCATTACTTACAGCAATGGACTGGTCACTCCTGACACACCTCATGGTGATACCAAACTCTGTGAAGGATTTTCCTCTGGTTTTCCACTTGGGACGGTTGATTGCCATTGCCTGCAAGAAAAAGAGAGAAAGTATAAGTTCCGTACTATTGAGATGAAACATGGGACACTTTTTTGTAAAACACACATTACTCTTCATGTTTCATGTACACACTTTGCAACTGTGTCTTATTGCAACTACTGTACTTCCCTTTATGGGCAATTCCATGATAAGAGGGACATTCAATATTCTATTTGATTTTTCTCAAATCCTGGTTCTTTTTTAAGCTATATTATCTCAGGAATCACAATGAAATAGAGAGAGCTTTAATTTCCCGCCTTTAAATCACACTGTCGTGTCCTCGTTACTGAGATACAGAACTATACATGAAATGGCACATGTGGGACTACACATGCTTTAAACACGGTTTTATAGGATTTTAAAGAAAAGTATAATTTTGTTTTCATTGTTTTCTTTTGGATACTGTAAAACACTTCATATTACACCACCCAGTGTCTCCTCTATGAATTTGAAATGCATATTGCTAAAAACATAATTTTAATTCGGACGGACAAACTGTAACATTACTAACCGTAACGTTACTAACCGGGTTTTTGTTGTTTCTACAAAAACCCAAAATACATATTTCAATATTTGATACATCAGACCATTTACCAAGTCACTGTCAATGGTGGAATGATACAAATTTATTTCAGATGACTCCCGTTTACGAGAAATATTTTTCACAAGGACTCATGTTTTTTTCCATGTCCTTTTTTAGTAACGTTACTAACCGACTATAAAAGTTGCCATGGCGACACAAATATTATTTGAATTGTGTTCATCTTTTTTAGTATTATAGACCTGGGGTAGGTGAACATGTTGTAACATGATTGTGACTTGAAATGAATAGATGGTGGTGTTACAGTAGAATATGATATGAAAATATGCTATAAATGTAACGTTACTAACTGTGGAATTGCCCTTATTCATAAATATATAGAGTGGTGAAGTGTGATGTCATCTATGACGTCATAAACATATTTCTTAGAATTTTCAAATTTGAACTTCATTTTCAGAAAGAGCATAACAAATAATGTCCAAATACCGAAAATCAAATGAATATGTTAAGTATTGGCTGAGATATGCCCAACCGAATGATTTTGTTTGTCAATAGGCAATCAGTGTTATACTGCACTGGTTCATAACTTTGTGAACCAGTGCGCTATAACACTGATCGCCCATTGAAATAAAATTCATTATGATGGGCATATCCCAGCCAATACTTAACATATTCAATTGCTTTTCGGTATTTTAGACATAATTTTGTATGCTCTTTCTGAAAATGAAGTTAAAATTTGAAAATTCTAAAAAAAGATTTTTATGACATCATGGCTTCGGTACTCTATTTGATCCATCTTCCCATCCATTCACCCAACCATTCATATTAGGGCTGAGTCCAAACGGATGGATATCCAATATCCGACCGTGAAGGTTGGATACCGGATACAAATTTTCGGATAAGAGTATCCGGGAAAAAAAAAAAAAAAAAAATTATTTTATTTTTTTGTAATTTTTTTTTTTAATCCCCATTCGATAGATTCGATCAGAAAATGGCACATTGAACCCTGCTTATCTATTGCTTAAGTTAAAAGTAAAGGTATTTTACATAAATTACAAATAAACAAAACAAATAATAAACCAAAGGTAAGAGGATTAATATACAAGTGGTATAGTAAGAGCCAAATTTAGAAGAATATATTTCATATATCCATCCAGGCAAGCAAACGTCCATCCATCCATCCATTTCTAGGAAAACCTTTATCCTCAGATGGATGAACGAATAGTTAGAAAGATTAAAAAATTATGTTCGTGATGGAATTTCTCTTGCATATTAAAGCATCTTTTCAAATTGTCTTTCATCTAGATCCTTCTATCCATCCGTCTACCTATCTTGAATTTCATCAAACTACTAACAAAAGATGCATCTGTACATCTCAAAGAGTGTCAATAATGGTTCAGTTTCGATGGCCCGTATTCACAAACGAGGTTTGTACGAGGTTTGTACAAACCATGATTTATCCATGGTCTACATCTATGGAGTGCTGCTCGTACACAAGTAAAACAATTTATAATTTATAATGATATGACTGTTGGTGCTTGCTAACCAGCAAATTTCACCATGTGAGAAGATAAACATTTATGTGTACCATCAACATTGTTAACAAGTAAGGAGTTTACATTCTTTCTCCATCAGTTTACAAATGGCACTCCATAGATGTAGACCATGGATAAACCATGGTTTGTACAAACCTCCTTTGTGAATACGGGCCATTGAATATGAACAATTTTAACCATTAACCTGTTGCTGACGGGAACCGGGTGTGCTATGTACAAAGTCTATGGGGATTTATGAATCTCAAAGGGTGTAATTCACAAAGGAGGTTTGTAGGAGGTTTGTACAAACCATGGTTTACATCTGTGGAATGCCATTTGTAAACTGATGGAGAAGGAATGTAAACTCCTTATACTTGTTAACAATGTGGATGTACAATTTACTTGTATATGAGCAGCATTCCATAGATGTAAACCATCGTCAAACCATGCTTTGTACAAACCTCCTACAAACCTCCTTTGTGAATTCCACCCAATGTGAATGGGTTAACTGATAATAGCTACAGAAATAATTGATTACAATTTAACCTGTTCCCTGATAGAATGTTTGATTTCCCATAGAGCAAACACAGGACCTACTAGGTTCCCTTTTAATAGGCCATTGGTTAACTCATTCAGAACTGGTTCTGAAAATACTTGGGTATGAGTCTAGATGGTAATAATAATAATAATAATAGACAAGCATTTATATTGCGCCATCAATCTAGAAATTCTATTCCGAGGCGCATCATACTGTACAGTATAGTATTACTAGTGCCGAGTCCTAACGGATAGCCGTTCGGTATCCGACCGTGAAGGTCGGATACCGAATTCAAATTCTCGGATACGGGTATACGAAGAAAAAAAAGAATTAGTTTACTAATTATTACCCTGGCTGTAGCCGAGCTGCCTTGCAGGCGCATATCAAGCATTTCAAGGAATAAATTCCTGCCAGGTACCCATTTACTACACCTGGGTTGAGAGCAGCAATTGTGCATAAAGTCAGTGTCTTGCTGAAGGACACACGTGCCGCGGTTGGGAATACCACAACAAAATTAGTTAGTCCTGAATGGGTTAAGACAAGCCTCCACACTAACCTTTTTCCTTACCGGCCCGTTCGGGCAAGTAAAATCATAACTTTTTACATTGCACTTGCCCGAACAGATAGTTTACTTGCCCGCTTACTTCTAGATGAGATTTGACCTAAGGAATTACATTATTATCTCATAGCTGACCAATAATTAAGATGCCCGATCAGGCAACCAAACGAGGTCATTTATGAAATTTGACTTGCCCGACATCAAGTTTTACTTGCCCCGGACAATAGGGCAAGTGCCAAGTGCTAGTGTCAAGCACTGGGTTAAGATAAGAAATATGAGTGAAAGCAAGGCCCAATACTCACAAAGTTTCTCCTTGGCATGACCAACATCCTCATGACCTTCTCGATGCCGTTGCAGATGAAGTATCCACCCATCTCCTCCGCCTCCTCTCTCCTCTTTATCAGTTCTGCTGGGGTTAGCTTGTTCAAGTTGCAGTTCTTACACTAAAGAAATAATAAAGGGCAATCAAGATCCGAGTATCATTCATGGTATAAGTTGTTTTTTGTTTGTTCAATACCAAGATTGTGGGTTTGAATGTCAAAAAAACACAAAGTTTCCTCGTAGGCATCACTGCGCAGTTGCAGATGAAGTATCCTCCCATCTCCTCCGCCTCCTCCCTCCTCTTGATCAGTTCTGCCGGGGTTAGATTGCTCAGGTGGCAGTTCTTACGCTATTAAATCATTAGAAAATAGAAAATAGTCTAAGAAAAACAGCTGAAACTGCTTAATATCTGCTATTAAAAATAGCCAATGTTGTAAAATGTAAGTTAAATGGAATTTTAAAAAGGCACCAAAGGATATAAAAGGTAGTATAGTTGGAATTATTGTGCCAGTTTGTTTGGATGTTCTTCTTTCAAAACAAAGTGTGTTGGCTTGAATAAACCTAACCCAGCACAAGGTATATTCTAGTATTGGCACTTTCCAAGAAGATGTTTGCTACTTGTTTCTTTCGAGTTTCAAGTGAACATACTTTTAACAAGCATCATTTCAAAAAGAGCAATTGGCAAGGTTAGCCTTCAATTATCTCAACTAGATATGATTCAGTGAAATTAATTATGTATAGGCTTTAATTAGACACTTAACACCACAATCAAGTTTCTGAAATCCCCATAGACTATGGACACAACCCATCTGGTTCCTGTAGTCAAGGGGTGTATTATTTCAACATCTTGATACATACATTCTTGAAGAGTGCACTGACCTTAACCATAATGGGTATCTGCCCCAGGTTGTGTGAGAACCCCCCACCGTCCCGCTGCTGCTCTCCAATGGTATTTGATTTCTTAGCTGTCGAGTATCTTATAAGTTAATACCACAACAAGTCTTGAATCTCAAAATACCAAGACATCATACAAACTATGACAAGCCATGAGTCAGTGGCATACAAACTATGACAAGCCATGAGTGTCAACTAATACTGACCTTGACCATGATGGGTATCTGGCCCAGGTTGTGGGAGAACCCCCCACTGTCCCCGCTACTGCTCTTCCAGTGGATACGGGCCTGGATGGGTGCTTGGTAGGTGCTGGCACGCTGCCGACACTGTTAAATGAAACAAGAAAAGTCTATGGATACATCTGACATTTCATTTTTTATTTAGATCTACAAACTCGATATATGCAAACATTCATGGTCTTGTTGATAACTGTAAAACTGATCCATTGACTAAAAATTAAATCAAATTCAACCAAAATTACTTGGATACATATTTCTCTTGTACCTTAGTTGTTTGCCTTTTGGTAATAAAAGAGTTGGGTTTTGATTTGTCAATGTCTCCCACTCTCCCTAATTAAAGAGATATTTGTGATTGAAATGAAAAGGTTTCCAGAATGTCACCAAGGTGAAAGAGGATCCCAAATTATTCAATTATTTATAATTTTTATTTTTACATTTAATATAGTTTTAAACACTCTCCTTCTGTTTTGTTTTCGAAAAGAATCTTTTTCTTTTAACATTACTAATTGTGTCAGGTTTTAAAAGGTTTCTGACCACACAAGCATTGAAAGTTAAGAGGTTTCAGGGAGTGACACCATGGCTTTCTATAGCTCAGTCGCTAGAGCACCGGTCTACTCTAGCAATCCAGTAGGGTTTTTCACTAGGCAAAAAAAAATTGATTTTAGCATCAATTTTTAGTGATAAAAAAGATACTATTTAAATTTTAATCAAATTAATGTTTAAAGAAACATCCCCCAGAGGTCTCAGGTTCGAATCCCGGAGAAACCTTTTTTCTTCTTGTTTAACCCATTCAGGACTGACTGATTTTGGTAGAACACACATTCTCCATAGACTCAAGTATTTTCCGGACCAGTCCTGAACGGGCTGAATTTATTATATATTTCTGGTCAGTTTCCCTAAATGTTACTAATTAGTGTTACGGTAACTTACCTCGGAGGGATACACTTTGAGAGTTGATGCAAACACGTTGCCCTGAGCAACGGTCGGCGCACCCATGGAGGCATCCTAAATGGAGCAGATTGAATGAAGAATGCAAAGTCAAGAAAGGCACGTAACTTTTCACATCACATGGTAAACGTTATGTTCCAGGGGAAACAGATTACTTATCAGGGACTACTTTTTAAGCTCACCTGCACAAAAAAAGCATTCTAAAATTTCTTTTGCATGCTTTTTTATGATTTTTCATGTACCCTTTCGAGCATTTCCGGCATTTCCGCCCCAATCTCCCGTATATATTGTTCACTGTTATGCCAAGCTAGACTAACTGTATTGAAACTTGAGCCCACAGGTCAATTTTTCTGCACTAACAGACTAACATGCACTCATAATATGCAGGAGCAGTTAACATCATGTTGAGATTTTTTCAGACAAAAAATTGAAAATGCAGGACCACCAAATTAGATTGAGTTGTTTAACTTTCAACGTTGGCCATAAAGTAATGCATTCTTCAACAAAATTGAAATCAATGTTTTACCATCTGCATCCAAAATTATTGGGGATGGATGCAGGGTTTGAAATATATATTATATACAGGGGCTGAGGGCAATTTTGCCCCCTAATTTTCAAAATAGCCCCCTGAAATCAGAAGGTAGCCCCTAAAATTACCATAGGGTATTGTGTGAAATATTTTGTAATATCCATCAGATTGAAAAAGTAGCCTCCTAAAATTAGAAATTGAGTCTTTCCCTGGATGGATGTCTCATGTCTGCCAAGCATGTTGTAAAATCAATGTATGTTTTAGGCAGTTCTTTTTACAAATAAATTGATTAAATATTTTGTGATACTGTATAATGCCCGGCGCAGACAGAGCCGACTCGACCCGATCCGACTGGTTTTCAGCCTGATTAACTCAGTATGCGCTGCCTCAGGACTCCGGTTTTGCCTGTCAAGTGCCAGTCGGAAGTCATTCAAGGCCGATTCAACACGTTGGTTCGGCCCCGACTTAGCAAAACTGACTCTAGCCTGACTGAAAACCAGTTGAATCGGGTCGAGTCGGCTCTGTCTGCGCCGGGCTTTAGTATGAAAACCAATAATGCATTCTTGACTTGGGGATTCATCATTGACATTTACATTAAATGTTCAAACCTGGTTTGATCAGATTTAGATGCTTTAAAAGTTTTGTTAAAGTTGATTTGAATGAGTAAAAAAGACAAAACAAAAACCTGAATAGATCTCTAGACTAGAGTCTAGACTCTACCATATCATTCTAGTCCTATGACATATTATGTTAACTTTGTTGTTTTTGTTTTTACCTCAAAAGAAAGTGAAACTCGCTCATCGTCCAACAAGAATTCCACTGGTGGAATGTTTCTGACTGCTTGTGACAAGCCTTCTTCAATCAGGTAGTTAAACGACTCGATGTGGGGCCTGGTGACATCTTGAAGCAACTGTCATAAATAAAAAGAGATGTGGTTAAGCTTAGTTTTCAACAAATGTGCCAAGAAGTCTTGCCGCAATGTGTAATCAGCAGTGTGTGCCAACACACCCCTGTAACGGCTCGTATTGAAAAAGCTTGAAGTTAGGTCAAAAGTTGTATTTATCAACAAAAAAGTTAAATTTTTTTTAGTTCTACTTTTCTTATGACCCTCCAAATTTTAACAACTAAAACGAAGAATAACTTACCCAAAATGGTGGATTTGTGCAGCGATCAACGTTAAAAAATTCTGAAAAACAAAGCGATCGCGACCGGAAGAGGATCGGCGGTCAGGCCAGTCCTAGAATTAAATTTAGTGCTGCGTGCTCACAGGTACACAACTCATGCTCTTATGTGTTCGTACTGCTCGCTTGCGTGCTCGGAGTAATGCGTGCAGGCTTCTCGCCAGCGTCGCCTGTTCGCTGTGTATTTCCCTCAAAATGTGGCTTTTTTAGTGACAAATCGCGGTATTTATTAATGATTTAATCAAATCATGTATTTTGGAGGTGGAAAACTGTCTACTTGAAGTCAAAGAATTTGAAATTAGGCAAGCCTCCACACTAACATTTTTTTCTACTTGCCCATTCGGCACCAGCAGGGCCACCTATAACGTTTGTGTATAGCATACAGAATCACATTGCCGTAGTGCGTTATTTTTTCGCTCGGCGGGGCAATTGATTGTGCGAGGGGTGTCGGCGAATTCACTTTGACCCAGTTGACAATGAGTTGTTAATGGTTACGACCGGACGCTAGCGGTATAGAACAATGGTACCACGTAGTGTGCGGCGCCATGTGTAACATACAAAGTATTTTACACATAAGTACAGGTATGCCATTCGGGCAAGCAGAATAATAACTTTTCAACTTTTACTTGCCCAAACAGAAAACTTACTTGCCTGCTTACTTTTAGATGAGATTTGCTAATAAAGAATTACATTATTCCCTCCTAGTTGAGTAAAAATTTAGTTGCCCAGTTGGGCAACCAAACTGGACCATTTATGAAATTTTACTTGCCCGACATCAATCTTTAGAGTTAGACTTTACTTACCCTGGGCAACAGGGGGGGCTGACAGTAGGGAGTTCGGTGACTTTTGGATTTGTTGAAGGAACCTCAACAAACTTAATATCATTGGAAAGCTTGTAAAGTGAGAAAAATAATGGTGCTTAAATCAACTTATTAGCTTCAATATTAGTGGAGATATTCCAATTTTAGAGGTAGAAGGTACAAAGTTTGGTTCTGCCAGTTTCAGGCGATGGACGGTAACTATGCTCTGCGCGTGCCCCAGCGCTATTAATAGAAAACGCATGCCTCAACATGGCCAAAAATATCAAAATCAGTACGTGGGCAATTTGTTTACATTGGATGATCGCAGCTTGGCGCTATTACTACTCCCATAGTAATGTATTTCAATGTGTAGAGAAATCAACACACTTTCATAAAATACTACTTTTCCATACCTTTTTCAGATTCCTTCCTCCAGTTTTAAACGATTTTTCGTCGAATTTTTGTGCCGAAAATCGATGCAAAAATGTCAGCAAAACAATCCTTCAAAAAAATCAATTTGCAAGGTGAAAATTCCAAAAAATTCCGGCGAATTTGGTGTCATTCGAAAGATCAGATCCTGCTCTACACGAAAATGGCCTCAAATTCAACGTAGAGGGAGTTTACGAACCCCTCCTCTGGCATGGAAGTTGGGAAAATGTATGCACTGTGGAAGCAAAATGGAGTCTTCAAGTGCAGTCGCTACCGCGAGTACCGCGAAGTCTCCTAACTCACTGCGCATTCAGATTGTTTTTTGGGGTGTTAAAACATCGATTTAGGAACAACTAATGCCATATCCAGATCAAGGAAGGATTAAGCTTCAAGAGGATACCAATTTCATGGTAAAATATTGAAAAATATTCATTTTAATGAAGGTTTTTCGTAGCAAAATTTTGCGTGTTAGCAGATACAAATGCGTGATTGCGGTATTCTGTCGTTCTCCCTACTGACAGGGCAAGTGCTAGTGTCGAGCCCTGAATTGGGTAGTAAACTAAGGGTAACAACCCATATATTTGTTCATTATCATTTATGGGGGATTTAGTATCATCCTAACATAACAGTGAGAATCAAGGTTTTTGAATGCGAGTAACGTATGTCGGGGCGCACGCGCAATGCAATGGTGAATGGTCACTCTCGCGCTAGGGCGCATACGCATTGTATCGGCCTCCGCTCTTTGTGAGATGCGCCACATCATTCACAATACATACAGAATTTATTATTTGATGTATAGTGCCATAGCACGAGACATTAGTTCAAGTAAGTTTAATTTTAGGTA
>JBAMJV010002739.1:0-55300 GCA_037951105.1 Echinarachnius parma | reverse complement strand
AAAATTACTTGGTACAATAATGTTACTAAGGCAGTAAGTAAAAGTAAATTTAACCTGACTGTCATTGGATGCTGCTGTTGCTGAAAACTGTAAGGGAATCCCTTTAACTATGCAAACAACAACAGATTACTGTGTACATAACTCCTCCCAACAAGATTATTTGATGAATGTCTTTCGACAGGAGGATTTCATGGAAGGGGAAAAGTGGAAGGCAAACCTTTTTTTTACTATGCAAGAAACAACAGATTACTGTACAAAACTTCCCCCAACCAAGATTCTTTTATGAATGGTTTTTTTCGACAGGAGGATTTCATGGAAGGGGAGGAAGTGGCAGCACCATCGCAGAAGGGACTGGAAACACTATGACATTCAGCAACTTATGCGGCATGTGGCAACTGGATGCCGTCAAGCCAGGGCCCTGACTCTTTTGAGACTAAATCATGGAATTCAGCTAGTGTGTGGACAAGCCAGGGTCCTGACTCTTTCAAGACCAGCTAGTGAACACTGAGATCTCGATTCATCCTGGGGGCTGGGCTGAGTAACACGAAACCAGCCCAACCTTAGTACCATGGGGACTAAAGACGATAGAAGGGGAGGAAGTGGAAGCACCATCACAGAAGGGACTGGAGACACCGATATTCAGCAACCTATGCAGGCTGGCTCTTCGAAGTGGCCAAAAGGGTCTTGACTCTTTTGAGGAGGACTTTATAGTAAGGCTGTTGACGAGTCCCGGGTACCCGGGTCCCGCCGAAAAATGTCGAGTCCCGGGCGCAAAAATCGATACTCGATATCCCGAAAAAGAGCAAAAAATTGATTTACGAATTTGCTGTATTTTATAAGATGATTTATTGTCATAAATGCGCTGCATTTTTGTCACTTGAATGAACATGTTTCCCAGCGGCGTGACATGCCTATAGCGAAATCAACAAATTTATAAATTTCGGGTACCCGGGACTCGCCCGAAAAATTATCGCGAGTCCCGGGTAGTAAATTTACCCGAAATCGACAGCCTTACTATATAGGCATCAGAAGAGGCGGAAGTGGTAGCACCATCGCAGAAGGGACTGGAGATACTATGACATTCAGCAACAATATGCTGCCGCTGGCTATTGATGTGGTCAAGCCAGGGCCCCCGACTCTTTTGAGACTAAATCATAGAATCCAGCTAGTGAACACTGAGATCTCAATTCATCCTGGGGGCTGGGCTGAGTAATGCAAAACCAGCCCAACCTTAGTACCATGGGGACTCAAGACAATAGAAGGGGAGGAAGTGGTAGCACTGTCGCAGAAGGGACTGGAGACACCATGACATTCACTCAGCAACTTATGCGGCATGTAGTCGACTACTGGGTGTGGCAAAGCCAGGGTCCTGACTCTTTCGAAACCATTCAGCTAGTCAACACTAAGAACTCAATTTAGAACTCTCCTTTAGAGCTGGTTCAGATTAAATCAGACGGCTGGCGCTATCTTGTGAACGTGTCGAGTACTGTCCTTTATACACATTGGCTCATTACGCATAAACTAGCCTCTAGTTCAAATTGGCTATTCTGCGCTCTAGCATCCCCATGCTTCTGTTGGCTAAAATCACACATCAGATAGACTCTCACTCACCATAGACTTGCGTGTTGTAGATCGTAATTCGTTGGTGGCCAATACAAGAGTTTCTACATGTAGTGGTCAAATGAAATAGCTCGTGGTCATTGGCACTAGGGCCACTGCTAAGGCCAAGCCCTGCAAATCATCATGGGGGCCGGGCTGAGGGGGCGAAAACCTACCCAACCTAATTACCTAGATGATTAAAATCACTGGCTGGTCTTCTGAAAGCGTAAAGTGTGCACAATTTTGACTTTTACACTGATGTCCTTTTTAATTAGTTAATTTCATGAACAACAACCATGCACATGTAATTGAAGCATTTAAAATAATGAAATGGTCCCCTTGTCCCAAAATACAAAAGTGTACTGTAATGTTTCTGGCTTGCCTGACATTGTTTAGAACCATGATTACCCATGGTAATGAATAGCTGTGACATCACACTTCTGGGCCCCGTAACATAAAGATTTGCGATTAATCGTACAATTAATTGCATTGTTTATAATTTTACACACCCCTTTGCTGTGTTGGATATATTTGTATCAATTACGGTACTCAAACATATATAAGCCAGCACAGTTCTTTGCATGGTGGTTCCCTTGTCATTTATGCCTCATTAAAGGTATATGCCAGTTTTGGAAACGCCCCCCTCTCAAAAATAGAAGCTCTTATTACCAATCATGTGAAAGAATATGTTTTTACTAATACGGGATGATAATTTTGCCTGGAAACTGCCTACTAATTGATATATTTGGTAAATTATCAAATCGATCCGCTGCGGATAGATATCGCCAACGCGGAATCGCGCATACGCTACGTGCAATTTGACCACGTGCATTCGCTATACGGGCTTGTCCCCAGCTTGTCGATATCTCCAGTCCAGCGCGGGCAGGTGCGAACGGGCGGTGGATTTATACATTTCAAGGGTGGGTATTGGATTTCTTCCGATATTTCTGCATTTAATGCATCGTTAGGTTCAGATTTTACCACACAAGCCCTTTTTAGATACTTATTCGACAATATTGATCAATTATAAATGTTTTCTGTAACTTTCCCAAAACTGTTATTCATCTTTAAAGACCCTGCTGCTTCTAAGTTTGAAAGCTGTGCTATATATGTTGACTAATATTGCTAAGCTTTACAAGTGAATTGTTAGTTATTTTACTATGATATTTTAATGTACTTTTTACTGATCATGTTGAATAATAAGATGTATTTATTGTAGAGAAAAAAGTGTAAGCAAGATTGGCTGTTGTGAAAAAACATCAAAACTGTTTGATTAATAAAGTGACAGTATTTTTAACTAGGCAGACGGAGCGAGTAGTTATGTGTTTTGAATTATATGTACTGGGTCATTGGCGTAGCGTGGTCGGGCTGATCGGGGGCACTCAAATGATTGGGATGATGGGGGGGGGGGGGGGGACAGACACCTTATTTATTTCTTTATTTTTACCCAGATGTTCCCCCTTATGTTTTGTATTGTTTCAGGCAGATTATTGGGGGCATGTTCCCAACATGAGGCCCTCCCCCACCCCCGTAGCCACGCCACTGTACTCAGTCTATGATAAAAACTTGGGTCACTTTTGAGTTTTTATTGTAACAACAGTATAGCATGAATTACTTACATCAATATTTAGCATGTACATTAGCTGAAAGGTCATTGTTTGTTGGGTTGGGTGTGGTCGTGTTATAATTCAAACTCCATTTCACATAATAAATACATCTACATGTAGTTCCAAAAGAAGTTTGCAAAAGTGTTATAAACCACTCTGTACAAAATTGAAAGGCTGTGTACATCAAGTCAATGGCCCGTATTCACAAAGGAGGTTTGTACAAACCCCGGTTCAAACCGCGGTTTACATCTATGGAATGCCAATTGTAAGCTGATGGAGAGAGAATGTAAATTTCTTACTTGTTAACAATGTTGATGGTACACATTCTCTCTCCATCAGTTTACAATTGGCATTCCATAGATGTAAACCGCGGTTTGAACCGGGGTTTGTACAAACCTCCTTTGTGAATACGGCCCATTGAGTGTGTTTGATAGTGTGTATCACATAATGGCAAAGTGTCTTTCCTCTTAGATTTTCAGAAGCTACAACCAAATAGATTTGCAATCAGATGGCAGGGCAGCAACCAAAAAAATACACGGGGACAAAGGGCGATTCGCCCCCGATACCTTTGGAATCGCCCCCGTGAGCCATTTTTTTTGCATTTTTTGCATGATCGGAAAGCGCCAGAAACGTACCAAACATGGCATAATCGGATAGATCACATCATGATAATCATTTATTAGACCCTTGAGCAGTGAAAACGATGTAAAAAAAAAAGAGCCCCGTGAGCCCCAAAATAGCCCTCGTGAATAATTTCACGAGGGCGTTTTTCTCCCTCAAAATTTTCAAAATCACCCTCGTGAAAAAAAAAGTATTTTTTTGGTTGCAGGGCAGACAATAACCATTGTATGATACAATAACATACTCAGAGTTTTGTGCACAGTTTTGCAACTTACTTTTGAATGTGCATGTATTTAACATGAATTGTAAAAAAAGGAAAAGTGATCACAGTCACACCCATAGGCCTGAAACAGATTTCACTTCAGACACACACACTGCCACACATACACACAGTGTCAAACACACACATACAAAAAAAAAAAACACATGTACTTCAAGGTAGATATCAGTCTTGGGGAAGGTGTACAGAACATTTTATCAAAATTCTGAGACCGAGGAAAGAAGTATAAAAGCTTTACATTTGTACCCAAATAATACATGCAAACAATACCCAAATAATACATGCAAGCAATAATTAACCTATATTGTACGTGGGTCCTTGATTTTGTCAATTAGGCAGTCAAGCTATTGGTCCAGTACATCACACCCGTCGCAGACACCATTTCTCCTTTTACATTAAAACATTTCAAAATGATGTTAATTTTTAGATTAATTTCCCTAAATTATGGAGGGGCAATTTTGTATGAAATAAGGGTTCTAATAAATTTGTGGATAATTTTTGGATGAAATTATCGACTCGAAAATAATTTAATTTTTCAAATATACATGTATGTGTAATATCATACAAGCTGCTCTTAAAACCCCAAAGCCCCGGTCCCCAATCCGGTCCCCAATGTGGGTGCAGGCCCGGGGGGGGGGGGGTGGGGCACTCCTGTGTAAGACGGGTATGTGCCACTTAAAAGAACCCTGTTTTCACACCTGATTGGCGCTCTAAAGATACCCGATTTTCAAAAATTGCTGCTCCATAGACCCCCGGAATGACTTGGCTAGGTAGTTGAGTAGCGCCAAGTCCATTATTCTTCTTCTAGTCAGCTCCTTGGACCACCATTTGAGCCTTTTTGAGGGTTTCCGTATTTTGTAGTTTTAGTCTGCTCCTTAGACCCCTTAAGGCTCCCGTTTCAGGGTTTTTGTAGCTCCAAAGACCCTATATTTTTTGCTTGTAGTCAGCTCTTAAGACCCCCATTTCAGAATTCTGTGCGGCACACCCCCGTCAAAAAATAATTCGAGTGCCCCCCCCCCCCCCCGGGGTCGGGGGGGGGGGGTGTGGCAGGTGCCCCTTGACTCAAACCATTCAGAGCTTTGCGTTATCCATACGCTTGCAATGAGTGTTAAATACTAACTTAACAACGTAATTTTATAATTGTTATAACTAACTAGCAAATTACCCGTCACCAGATCTTTGAGTAAGGAAATGTATGTTGTATATAAATTTATTTTTATTTATTCATTTATTTTTTTTAATCTGTCTTGTAAAAAATTGGGTCAATTAAAGGGAAAGTTGAGTTTTGGTAGAGAGGGCGCTACACATGATAATTTTTTTGGGAGATAACGCAAAACTGAGTGTAAAATTTGAAAGAGCATAATATTTTAATGACAGAATAAAGTTTATTTGATGAAAATCGGTTCAGAAACGGCTGAAATATCCATAAATATAACAATTTGTAATAAACCTGGGGCCCCAGGTTTATTAGAGAATTTTGAACCAGCCGTTAAAAATTCAAAAAAATACTTCCCCTTTTCGAAAAATTTCAAAAGAAGTTTTGTAATGTTTGTTGATTATCTCTCTATCTAATCATTATTTTTACTAACCTTCACATGCATGACATTTTATTTAAAATGGTTTAAATCAATGAGTTTTAAGAGAGCGCCCTCTTACGTTTTAATGGCTCTTTTTGAATGATAACATAATTTTACTACGTCATTTGGAATTTTGTGTTTCTTTCTAGTTATAACTATTAGTTTTTAATGTAATGATGTAGGTTTTGGTTACTAAAATTAAATTTCACTAAAACTGTACTCTCCTTACCAGAACTCATAGATCTATCCCTTTAATGGAATAACATAATTTATGCAGTCTTACCCGGATTTTGAGGTTTGCTGAAGACGGGAGATGGCTCTCTGATTGAGGGCACAGGCAAATCCATATTATTTAAAAGTTTGAAAAACAACAATTCGCAAGCAAATTACGATAGTCTTAATTCAGGCGCACACAGCGGCACACGTGTTATTTCCGATTTGACAGGCATACGATAATGTGCGTAAGTAATTTACAACGTATCGATTCCAGGCTGAACAAAGACTACATAATGAAAGGTCATTTCAGCAACACACTTTTCACGGTACTTCCGTCGCAAGCATGTGCGATGATCAGCGCTCGACGCGACTGCATGGCAAATGAACGTGGAATATTGGCCGATTCATAACTGACCACTGGTCAAACTGACCCCGACCTGACCCAGACCACAAACCTCTATGGGTCATCACCAATCACTACCCAAAGTTTGATGTTGGTGCCTCAATGCACTACGAAATGCATAGATGGACAGACAGACATACAGACAGACATACAGACAGACAGACATACATACGTAATCGGCTACTTTAGTATAGTAGAAATACACACATCTTGACAGTTCTAAACTGCCAAAATCCAAAAACCCCGCCCTCTACTCTGAAAGCAGGGTTTATATTCACTTGGTCTAATACCACTTGGTCCAATCATCAGTTCGTCTAACTTCACTTCGGCTAAACCTATTTGGTCTAATCATCACTAGGTCTAATGCCCATCTAGGCAACTGCCGTTTCGTCTAATCACCAAATGGGCTAATTGTCACTTCGTCTACCTTTTGTTTTCCTCGTTTCGTCTATTATCACTTCATCTAATACCAGTTCGTCTAATTCTCAGTTAGGCTACTCTTCACTTGGTCCATATGCAATTGGTCTAATTAACGTTTGGTCTATAACCATTTGGTCCAATACCATTTCGTCTAATACCATCAGTTCTATTTTCCACTTGGTCTAAAAGCAGTTCGTCTAACGACCATTTAGTCTAATTCCCATTTGGTCTAATGACCATTTAGTCCAATTCCCATTTGCTCTAATGGCCATTTAGTCTAATTCCCATTTGGTCTAACGATCGCCCACACTGACCTGTGTGGTGGCAACCGGCTGTATACCGTATACCGTATGAACGATTCCATAAGGCTGTAATTATGGTTACAGTCCGTTATTCGGAAGGTTCGTTATTCTGAAGGTTCGTTGATCCGAAAATGAATACGACGTAGAAAAGAATTTGATTTTTTGAATTTGAATGATTTTGAGCAGTGTGGTCTTGGGAAAGGGGATCAATCTTATTCTAATTGCCGTGGCTGCATGGGGGTGGGGGAAAAGGGGAGGGGGCAAAGAGTGGCTTTAAAATTCTAGTAAAATTGTATAAGAATCATTTGTAATATGTTGTTATAAACTAAAATGAATTTCCTCAAAAATGATTTATTTTTCTTTGTAAAACAGTGCAATAAGAATGAGATATTTGAGATATATATTTATATCTTTCTCATGTAAAAAAAAACCTGAAATTAAACCAAAATCAATTTGATATTATATAATTATAATTATGCATGTCATAATGTCACTTCCAAACACTACGGCCGTATGCTGCAGGACTGGCTCTAGTGATGTTGTCGGTCAATTACAAAAGATAGTTACAATAAAGATTTCTGTTACATTATTTTAAACAACGTGTTACCTGTTATTTACTTGTATCCAAAAGTATGAGGGAACATGTGTCATCGGGAAGAATGAAAGTATAATCTCTTGTATAATGTTTGATGTGTGTATGCCCCTTGCAGAAAGAGATATAATCAATTGTAAGTCAGATCACTTGTTCTAAATGCGCAAATCTGATTGGTTTCAATTCATTGTTAGGACACTTATTGCAAAATGACACTTAAACAATGAAATGAAAACTTCGGAAAGGATTATAAAAATTACTATTTTTGAAACAAATATCAATAAAAAACATAGAGAATTTAGATATGTTCTGTATGCAGAATAAACAAATATTGTATTCTTTTATCGATATTCATCTTCAAACACATTTCGCTTTGAGAGTCCTTGCTGAACTGATTGTTTAATGACTTTCATACTTTGAGCTAAATAACCTAATTAATATGAATGTGGAATTGAAATCTCGTACAACTACAAGCAATCATCTCGTATGTCAAAACAACTGGTATACCCCCCCCCCCCCCCCCCCGCAGGCATCAATAGTCTTACACACAACAGTCTCAAAGAACAAAACAAAACTAGACATGAAATTCGTCACTGTGACGAATTAGGTGATACGTATGACCTTTGACCTTTGACCTTAGACCCCTTGAATAATCTTCACCAACACCCCCCTCCCCCCCTCCATAAAAAAAAAATCTTCACCAACACCGCCCCCCCTGAGAAAAATGTTCACCTAAATCCCCCTCAAATAATTCTCTCAGACTACCCCATCAACAAAATTTCGCCTACACCCCCCTCAACAAATCTTCATCAACACCCCCCCCCCCCCCCGAGAAACAATCTTCACCAACACCCCCCCCCCCGATGAAAATCTTCACTGACGACCCCCTCAAATAATGTTCACTGACACCCCTCAAACAAAATCTTTACCGACACCCCCCTCAAAAAATATTCACCGACAACCCCTCCCCCTTCGAAAACAAATCCCCAACTATACACCCCCTCGAAAAGATCTTCAGTGCCACCCCCCACCCGCCTCACAAATCTTCACCGACACCCCTCCCCCCTCGAAAAAAATTTACCGACACCCACCCCCCCCCCCCCCCCTTGAAAATGTTGGTTGACGAAATAACCCCCCCCCCCCCCCCTTGAAAAATCCTGAGTACGCCACTATCATCAGAAGTAGTCGTCGTCATATTTATTCTTTATGTTCCAGACACTTTTGATAATTATTTAATTTCACACAATCAAGTTGCATTTACTACTAAAAGTGAAGTCTATGTAGTATGTACAACACAAACTAATATACCTTCATGAGCCTGAACGATAAGACTACACACCATCAGACCTATAATGCGTCCACATAATTTGAAGTAAAAATCTAAAGGGGGGAGGAGTGTGATATCCTGAAGAATATTATTTGATTATGCAGTATCGTACTCTAAATTGTACCATCATCATCTTATCATTCCACTCTTATATTCTGTCATTCTCTCTTACTTTGTGTCATTCTCTCTATTTATTCATCAACATTCCACAACTCACACCACTGGCTAGATCCTGTAAACATTGTCCAGACCTTTCCACCCTTGGTCATCCATCACCCTCTCACACACATCCACTATTGTTTTGTATGCATTGGAAGAACCTTGCTACGTACAGTTAGTATGAGTCAAAATTCCCTCCCCATTATTGCAGCACTAATAGGGATTACTACGCACAAATGCTAGGGGTGAGAGACTATTTTGACCGTTACTGGAAGGAGGGGCGTTTCATAAAATTGTATGATGTAGTATGAGGGTGAAGACCCTAACATTGGGGAGGGTGTTCTGGTCTCGTTAATTGGCAACGCATTATATGCATAAATTTGATGTGCGCTGTATTGAGAATCAATTACTGTTTTCAAACATCTAATTAAAAACGCCATAAGTTATGAAACAAAAGAAATATAACGGCTTACTGGGAATATCTTGAATTATTTGTATGCTACATTGCAATAGAGGGAAAACAAATGTTTCCATTATTTGAGCAACATAATAGGAACACATTATTTTTCCTCCAGATCTCCGCTACAGCATATCAAAATTGTAGACGTATTCGACCAGAATCGAAGGAGATAGACACACAACTGCACCTTCAAAACATAACACAAAATTTATGAAATCAATCAAAATTTAATTTTCGCTTTTCATGGCAAATCGATGACGTCACGATGTCCGATTGGCGATTTTTGAATATCGCACCATATCTACAACTCATACTCTGTCACGAATACACAACAACCAAAATACTGAACATGGATTTTCAAATTTATGATCAATTGAACAGGGCATGTTTTTACCACATTTTCACATATTTTACATATGGCAGCACGCGCGGATTTCATGTGTAGCACGCGCGCATCGGCACATTTCCGGTCGGAAAGAGATAGTAATTGTTCAGGATCGTCCCAGCTACAAGATATCAAAACTTGGGACAGATTCAAGCAGAATTGACCGAGATATCGGAATCCAAACACGATATATACATAATCGCAAATGATAAAATCGTTGAAAACTGCTAATGTTAACTTCTCATGGTCATATGATTACATAATGAGGTTTGGTTGGCGATAAGGATGCATGACGTTGTATCTACAACTCATTCGTCTGCAAGGAAAAATATTTTTAACAAAATCGCCCGTGGATTTTAAAAATTATTATCAATTAAAAAAGGGCATATTTTGTACATATTTTGTGCATAGCAGCACTCGCGGATTTTAAAGTTTTACGCCCTCCTGTTCGAGCGTTATTGGTCGAGGAGATCTGGAAACTGTTTTAATTTATCATAGAAAGTATTAGGAACAGTTTCCAAAAAAGAAAACGCAATTTTTTTGTTCCGTGCGCGCTACGCGTGAAAAAGCGCGCGCGCAAACGCGCACGCGCGCAAAATTTTGAAATGCTCGGAATGACCTGAAACGTATGGAAAATTGGTTCGCCGGTTGATTTGAGAATTTTTCAAGGATTTTTACCCTTTGACGCGCGCGTACGCGTCCGTCGTTGTCCGTACGACCTTGGGTGCGACATTTTTATATAGCCCTTGAACTTAGCTTGCCATGTACAGACTTTGGTGAAAATATACCATTACGTAAGAGAGATATGGGCTGTTGAAATATTTCACAAAATGGCGTCCCCATGACGTCACAGGGTAGTACCGTCATAATCATTACCCAGGTGCACAATTTCGGACCAAGGTCTATTATGTTCACCAGGTTTCATTATCATATCCCCAGCCAAATTTTACAGACACGAGACACAAAAAACGTACAAAGAAAAAGAATAAAAACTAGACATGAAATTCGTCACTGTGACGAATTAGGTGATACGTATGACCTTTGACCTTTGACCTTAGACCCCTTGAATAATCTTCACCAACACCCCCCTCCCCCCTCCATAAAAAAAAATCTTCACCAACACCGCCCCCCCTGAGAAAAATGTTCACCGAAATCCCCCTCAAATAATTCTCTCAGACTACCCCATCAACAAAATTTCGCCTACACCCCCCTCAACAAATCTTCATCAACACCCCCCCCCCCCGAGAAACAATCTTCACCAACACCCCCCCCCCCGATGAAAATCTTCACTGACGACCCCCTCAAATAATGTTCACTGACACCCCTCAAACAAAATCTTTACCGACACCCCCCTCAAAAAATATTCACCGACAACCCCTCCCCCTTCGAAAACAAATCCCCAACTACACCCCCTCGAAAAGATCTTCAGTGCCACCCCCCACCCGCCTCACAAATCTTCACCGACACCCCTCCCCCCTCGAAAAAAAATTACCGAAACCCACCCCCCCCCCCTTGAAAATGTTGGTTGACGAAATAACCCCCCCCCCCCCCCTTGAAAAATCCTGAGTACGCCACTATCATCAGAAGTAGTCGTCGTCATATTTATTCTTTATGTTCCAGACACTTTTGATAATTATTTAATTTCACACAATCAAGTTGCATTTACTACTAAAAGTGAAGTCTATGTAGTATGTACAACACAAACTAATATACCTTCATGGGCCTGAACGATAAGACTACACACCATCAGACCTATAATGCGTCCACATAATTTGAAGTAAAAATCTAAAGGGGGGAGGAGTGTGATATCCTGAAGAATATTATTTGATTATGCAGTATCGTACTCTAAATTGTACCATCATCATCTTATCATTCCACTCTTATATTCTGTCATTCTCTCTTACTTTGTGTCATTCTCTCTATTTATTCATCAACATTCCACAACTCACACCACTGGCTAGATCCTGTAAACATTGTCCAGACCTTTCCACCCTTGGTCATCCATCACCCTCTCACACACATCCACTATTGTTTTGTATGCATTGGAAGAACCTTGCTACGTACAGTTAGTATGAGTCAAAATTCCCTCCCCATTATTGCAGCACTAATAGGGATTACTACGCACAAATGCTAGGGGTGAGAGACTATTTTGACCGTTACTGGAAGGAGGGGCGTTTCATAAAATTGTATGATGTAGTATGAGGGCGAAGACCCTAACATTGGGGAGGGTGTTCTGGTCTCGTTAATTGGCAACGCATTATATGGATAAATTTGATGTGCGCTGTATTGAGAATCAATTACTGTTTTCAAACATCTAATTAAAAACGCCATAAGTTACGAAACAAAAGAAATATAACGGCTTACCTGGAATTTATTGAAATATTTGTATGATAAATTGCAATAAAGGAAAAACAAATGTTGCCATTATTTGAGCAAATTAATAGGAACATATTATTTTTCCTCAATATCTCCTCTACAACATATCAAAATTGTAGACGTATTCGAGCGGAATCGAAGGAGATAGAAGCACAACTGCACCTTCCAAACATAATACAAAATTTATGAAATCAATCAAAATTAAATTTTCGCTTTTCATGGCAATTTGATGACGTCATGATGTCCGGTTTGCGAACTTTGAATATCGCACTATACCTACAACTCATACTCTATCACGAAAACATAACGACCAAAATACTGAACATGGATTTTCAAATTTATGATCAATTGAACAGGGCATGTTTTTACCACATTTTCACATATTTTACATATGGCAGCACGCGCGGATTTCATGTGTAGCACGCGCGCATCGGCACATTTCCGGTCGGAAAGAAATAGTAATTGTTCAGAATCGTCCCAGCTACAAGATATCAAAACTTGGGACAGATTCAAGCAGAATTGACCGAGATATCGGAATCCAAACACGATATACACATAATCGCAAATGATAAAATCGTTGAAAACTGGTAATGTTAACTTCTCATGGTCATATGATTACATAATGAGGTTTGGTTGGCAATAAGGATGCATGACGTTGTATCTACAACTCATTCGTCTGCAAGGAAAAATATTTTTAACAAAATTGCCCGTGGATTTTAAAAATTATTATCAATTAAAAAAGTGCATATTTTGTACATATTTTGTGCATAGCAGCACTCGCGGATTTTAAAGTTTTACGCCCTCCTGTTCGAGCGTTTTTGGTCGAGGAGATCTGGGAACTGTTTTAATTTATCATAGAAAGTATTGGGAACAGTTTCCCAAAAAAAAAACGCCATTTTTTTGTTCCGTGCGCGCTACGCGTGAAAAAGCGCGCGCGCAAACGCGCACGCGCGCAAAATTTTGAAATGCTCGGAATGACCTGGAACGTATGGAAAATTGGTTCGCCGGTTGATTTGAGAATTTTTCAAGGATTTTTACCCTTTGACGCGCGCGTACGCGTCCGTCGTTGTCCGTACGACCTTGGGTGCGACATTTTTATATAGCCCTTGAACTTAGCTTGCCATGTACAGAATTTGGTGAAAATATACCATTACGTAAGAAAGGTATGGGCTGTTGAAATATTTCACAAAATGGCGTCTCCATGACGTCACAGAGTAGTACCGTCATAATCATTACCCAGGTGCACAATGTCGGACCAAGGTCTATTATGTTCACCAGGTTTCATTATCATATCCCCAGCCAAATTTTACAGACACGAGACACAAAAAACGTGCAAAGAAAAAGAATAAAAACTAGACATGTTATTCGTCATTTTGACGAATAAGGTGATACGCATGACCTTTGACCTTCACCGACTTCCCCCTCCCCTCGAATAATCTTCACTGACACCCCCCTCGAAAAATCTTCACCGACACCCCCCCCCCCCCCCCCCCCCCCCGACAAATCTTCATCGACGCCCACCCCTGGAAAATTCTTCATTAACAACCCCTCAACCGGCACCCCTTGACAATTTTGGTTGACGAAATAACCCCCCCCCCCCCCTTTGAAAAAATCGCCACTATCTATCATCATCACAAGTATCCGTCGTCTTAGTGATTATTGTTCCAGACACTTTGAATAACTATATCATTTACCACACAATCAAGATGCACAATTACTACTAACAGTGAAGTTTATGTATAACACAAAGTAATATACTTTCATGGGCCTGAACGATAAGACTACACCCTGTCACCATCAGACCTATCATGCATGCTTATAAAGAATTATTAAACATTAAACATTATTAAACAGTTATCACAAAAACTCCTTATAATAATCAAGTATCAAATAATGTATTTCATATTTAAAAAAAATATATTAACTTTATAAATAATATCAAATTACTAAACTAAATCTCAAAACTGACAATGGCACTTTAAATCCTAGCGTCAAAATGGCTACTCGAATCTACAACATGTTTGTGAAGTGACCGAACTAAAATAAACAATTCCTGAATCCCTGGTGTACTGAGGGGATGATAGATAGGGGAAAAAACTATCAAAAATATTCTTAAAGGGATAATTGAGTTTTAGTCAAACTAAATTGTATTAATCAAAACCTGCACCATTACAGTACAACCTAACAGTTATAACTCAACCATGGTTGACATGTATAGAAAATAACAAACGACAAAGTAAAGACCCGGTTATCATTTTTTTTTTAAATAGCTGTTACAACTCAAGAGGGTGCTTTCTAAGAAAGCAACATTGTGCATGTGATGTTTTGTGAAAATAATGATTAGATAAAGATAGTATCAACTATTTAAAAACCTCTTTTTTTTTTTTTTTTAAGAAGTGTATATGCATTTTAAGTATTTAAAAAAAAATCAAGATATCGATTGTCTAGACGATATATAAATAAAATATTTTTAAATGAAATTTTACAATTATGAGAACATTTGAAAGGGAATGATTCTCATTTTACATGTTTTATTCAAGGAACTTTCTAATTGAATTAGAACCAACCAATTTTGTGTCATGGGGCATTTCGGAAAGTACCAATACTCAAGTGTACCTTTAAACCATGCAATCGTACAAAGTTATTCTTTTGGGAGGTTTCTCAGAGAAGCGAATACATCATTTTCATTTCGTGAATGAGACAGACTGCAGATATATACGTTTGTTTATCTCAATTTTAGTTTCGGTAAGGGGCGATTGGAATAACTAAACCCTTTTCATACACACGGCTTTATGCTTTGACTGGTTCCACAAATTTATACAATCATAAGTATAGGAGAACACACAGAAAAATAATTATAAGTCTCGTTCACATCGAACATTCAAAGTTAATCTTCACTGTTCACAGCAGTACCTCATGCTAAATCTTTATGCAACAGTATACTCACTTATAATATACATGTATTAATTCACAACTTGTGTATCTCTTTTACATTGATCAACCAGTATATAATTATTACTTAGATAATTACCATAAACAATACAAAGATTATTCTCAATATTCAGCAAGTTATACAACTATAACTAGTATAATCTCTCTCAAACTCTTCCCTCATAATTCCACTAGTTTCCATCTCATTCATTATAAATATAAAACTTTAACATGACTACCTTAACATTATACAATGCGATGTAACTTCAATTATCCATGTAAGATAGAAATTATATTGTCTTACCTGTACAATAACGTGTTGATCAGAGAAGAGACAACAACTTTCCAGGCACAATACTTGATCCCCACTTCGTGTGTAGGAAGAGAGGGCCGTGTTATCGCGGTATATACTTCAGTTCGTAGGGATCAAATTACGTTGATACAGGTCGAGTCAAAATCACCTTTCTCCATTATTGCAGCGCTAATAGGGATTACTACACGCAAACGCTAGGGTTGAGAGATTATTTCGACCGTTACTGAAAACAGGTGGGCGTTGAACGACGTAGTAATAGGGGCGAAGCCTCATACTTTGGGGAGGGCGGCTTAGTCACGTTAATTAGCAAGGCATTATATGCATCAATTTGATGTGCCCTGTTTGGAGAACCAATTACTGTTTTCAAATATTTAATTAAAAACACCATAAGTTACGAAACAAAAGAAATATAACGGCTTACTCGGAATATCTTGAAATATTTGTATCCTACATTGCAATAGAGAAAAAACAAATGTTGCCATTATGTGAGTAACATAATAGGAACATATTATTTTTCCTCCAGATCTCCGCTACAACATATCAAAATTGTAGACGTATTCGACCAGAATCGAAGGAGATAGACACACAACTGCACCTTCAAAACATAACACAAAATTTATGAAATCAATCAAAATTTAATTTTCGCTTTTCATGGCAAATTGATGACGTCACGATGTCCGATTGGCGATTTTTGAATATCGCACCATATCTACAACTCATACTCTGTCACGAATACACAACAACCAAAATACTGAACATGGATTTTCAAATTTATGATCAATTGAACAGGGCATGTTTTTACCACATTTTCACATATTTTACATATGGCAGCACGCGCGGATTTCATGTGTAGCACGCGCGCATCGGCACATTTCCGGTCGGAAAGAGATAGTAATTGTTTAGGATCGTCCCAGCTACAAGATATCAAAACTTGGGACAGATTCAAGCAGAATTGACCGAGATATCGGAATCCAAACACGATATATACATAATCGCAAATGATAAAATCGTTGAAAACTGCTAATGTTAACTTCTCATGGTCATATGATTACATAATGAGGTTTGGTTGGCGATAAGGATGCATGACGTTGTATCTACAACTCATTCGTCTGCAAGGAAAAATATTTTTAACAAAATCGCCCGTGGATTTTAAAAATTATTATCAATTAAAAAACGGCATATTTTGTACATATTTTGTGCATAGCAGCACTCGCGGATTTTAAAGTTTTACGCCCTCCTGTTCGAGCGTTTTTGGTCGAGGAGATCTGGAAACTGTTTTAATTTATCATAGAAAGTATTAGGAACAGTTTCCAAAAAAAAAAACGCCATTTTTTTGTTCCGTGCGCGCTACGCGTGAAAAAGCGCGCGCGCAAACGCGCACGCGCGCAAAATTTTGAAATGCTCGGAATGACCTGAAACGTATGGAAAATTGGTTCGCCGGTTGATTTGAGAATTTTTCAAGGATTTTTACCCTTTGACGCGCGCGTACGCGTCCGTCGTTGTCCGTACGACCTTGGGTGCGACATTTTTATATAGCCCTTGAACTTAGCTTGCCATGTACAGAATTTGGTGAAAATTTACCATTACGTAAGAAAGGTATGGGCTGTTGAAATATTTCACAAAATGGCGTCTCCATGACGTCACAGAGTAGTACCGTCATAATCATTACCCAGGTGCACAATGTCGGACCAAGGTCTATTATGTTCACCAGGTTTCATTATCATATCCCCAGCCAAATTTTACAGACACGAGACACAAAAAACGTACAAAGAAAAAGAATAAAAATAATTGTGTTTCCACAATTGCGGTATATTTGGAGATCGTAATGACCGCGGGAAATAAAGACGGATCGTGATAGCGTTATCAAAATGATGTCGAATGAAATCGGAATGACCGCGGGAAATGACGACGGATCGTGGTAGCGTTATCAAATGATGTCGCATGATAATTTGATATGTTATGAACAAGATCTTATCGAGATCGAGCCTTGTAACATGACACGAGTTATATACACAAAGCCAGAGATGATCGTGAAGTATTGTGCGATTGTGGAAACACCCCGCTGAGTAATAACAATACGTGATACGCTATACGTATCACCTAACTAGACATGAAATTCGTCATAGACGAATTAGGTGATCCGTACCCATTTGAAAATTTATCTTTTGAACCTTTCCACAACAAGTTTAAACCAATTTTATTTGGAGGAAATCTTAATGAGGAAAAATTATTCAGAGGTCTATCTCTAAGGATTTGCAATCCAAGATGGCGTCCAAAAAAGCAGTTGTTTTGTCTTGTTATTGTGAAGATCATATTAATTATCTTAAATAAGGGTCTTATTGAAGTACACAATATTATGTGGGACACATGTGCAGAGTTTATCTAGGTTCGAACTCCATATTGATTGCAAGGCATGTACCCTTCATGCCCTGAGCATCTTATTACATGTAGCTGGAAATTATAAAGGTCTATACAAATGGTTGATTTAGTATTTAAAAAAATTAGATGTATTTTTGTTTCCACTATCACGCAATTTTTATATCAATCCAAAATTAACATGTATTGAATTAATACTGTAAACTCTATTTTGATGGTAATTCATTAACCAGATCTTGAGCTATAACAATTATGAGCTATATATTGGGATATACATATATAATGAATCTTGTGACCTTGACCTTTAACTGTATGATCCAAACCTGGGGCCCCAGGTTCATTACAAATTGTTATATTTATGGATATTTCAGTCGTTTCTGAACCGATTTTGATCAAATAAAGTTTATTCTGTCACTAAAATATTATGCTCTTTCAAATTTGACACTCAGTTTTTTATTATCTCAGAAAAATTATTATATGTAGCGCCCTCTCTACCAAAACTCAACTATCTCTTTAACAATAGACAAAATTGAAGTTAGCATTGGCACATTCTTTTTTTAGGATGAAATTGAATCTTAATAGTGTGAAAATGGATGGGAATTGAGCACTCCAGTATAGAGAATTAACAGGTTTGAGGAATAAGCACAGCTCTTCTCTCACCATTTCCCCTCTATGCACACACACACACACACACACACACACACAATCACTCTCACATGTACATGTATATGTCTATACCAGGTCTATACAAATTTAAGGGAGGGTATGGGATGGTTATTACCCCCCTCCCATTTGGAGCCCGTTCGAAATTTGTGTTTAAAACATCACTCTAATTAGAAGCGTGGTTATTATTAGTATTCTTATGTATTTTTTATAAAGATGTAATGTTAGAAATAGCAGGGAATTATTGTACAGGCCATTGCCTCCCCCCCCCCCCCCACACCCCCACCCAAAAAAGGGAGGGGGGTATATTACCCATCCCACCCCCTCCCCCGATCTATACGCCCGTGAACTCTACCAGTCCAAACTGGAGCTAATCTATGACCATGTATCATCTTACAAGATGATCTTTTACAAGTGTCTTTATTCACGTCCGTAGGACACTATAATACAACACATAAATAATACACTTTCCAAATTGAAAGGGTTAAGGTTTCAGATACAAGTCTGCTTTTTGTCACACTGGCTCTACTGAAACTACCTTTTCACATTGGTGATATATTCCTAATATTTTTCTACAAATATATTAACTGTATATTTCATTACTTTCATTACAACTAAAATTCATATAGCATTTTCCATCACGAAAGCATTAATTTAGTCAGTATGCATGTCTAAAACAACAAAACAATGTATTATCGAGACAAGTATTAATCCCCACTTCGTGATATTCTGAAGCATAATAGATAATCCAATAATTATCACCACCATCATTAACACGTGTAACATAGAATCAGGAATAATCACCTTTAATGCACAGCATACTCGATCCCACCTTTGTGATATTCTGAAACATAATAGATCATCCAATAATCATCACCATCATTAACACGGTCGTGTAACACAGAATGTTCCGTCATGATATGTTAGTCAACACACACCTCTCTTAAATTGTTTACTCCATGGTATGAAACACACAAGCATGATATGAATGGAGAAAGGAATATTGTGCTATACGTTGGTGTTTAAACATACAGTGAGAATCACAATTCCTTCCCCATGCATTATTTCATTTCTAATAGGGATAATACGCACAAATGCTAGGGGTGAGAGACTATTTTGACCGTTACTGGAAGGAGGGGCGTTTCATAAAATTGCATGATGTAGTATGAGGGTGAAGACCCTAACATTGGGGAGGGTGTTCTGGTCTCATTAATTGGCAACGCATTATATGCATAAATTTGATGTGCGCTGTATTGAGAATCAATTACTGTTTTCAAACATCTAATTAAAAACGCCATAAGTTATGAAACAAAAGATATATAACGGCTTACTGGGAATATCTTGAATTATTTGTATGCTACATTGCAATAGAGGGAAAACAAATGTTTCCATTATTTGAGCAACATAATAGGAACACATTATTTTTCCTCCAGATCTCCGCTACAGCATATCAAAATTGTAGACGTATTCGACCAGAATCGAAGGAGATAGACACACAACTGCACCTTCAAAACATAACACAAAATTTAGGAAATCAATCAAAATTTAATTTTCGCTTTTCATGGCAAATTGATGACGTCACGATGTCCGATTGGCGATTTTTGAATATCGCACCATATCTACAACTCATACTCTGTCACGAATACACAACAACCAAAATACTGAACATGGATTTTCAAATTTATGATCAATTGAACAGGGCATGTTTTTACCACATTTTCACATATTTTACATATGGCAGCACGCGCGGATTTCATGTGTAGCACGCGCGCATCGGCACATTTCCGGTCGGAAAGAGATAGTAATTGTTCAGGATCGTCCCAGCTACAAGATATCATAACTTGGGACAGATTCAAGCAGAATTGACCGAGATATCGGAATCCAAACACGATATATACATAATCGCAAATGATAAAATCGTTGAAAACTGCTAATGTTAACTTCTCATGGTCATATGATTACATAATGAGGTTTGGTTGGCGATACGGATGCATGACGTTGTATCTACAACTCATTCGTCTGCAAGGAAAAATATTTTTAACAAAATCGCCCGTGGATTTTAAAAATTATTATCAATTAAAAAAGGGCATATTTTGTACATATTTTGTGCATAGCAGCACTCGCGGATTTTAAAGTTTTACGCCCTCCTGTTCGAGCGTTTTTGGTCGAGGAGATCTGGAAACTGTTTTAATTTATCATAGAAAGTATTAGGAACAGTTTCCAAAAAAAAAAACGCCATTTTTTTGTTCCGTGCGCGCTACGCGTGAAAAAGCGCGCGCGCAAACGCGCACGCGCGCAAAATTTTGAAATGCTCGGAATGACCTGAAACGTATGGAAAATTGGTTCGCCGGTTGATTTGAGAATTTTTCAAGGATTTTTACCCTTTGACGCGCGCGTACGCGTCCGTCGTTGTCCGTACGACCTTGGGTGCGACATTTTTATATAGCCCTTGAACTTAGCTTGCCATGTACAGAATTTGGTGAAAATATACCATTACGTAAGAAAGGTATGGGCTGTTGAAATATTTCACAAAATGGCGTCTCCATGACGTCACAGAGTAGTACCGTCATAATCATTACCCAGGTGCACAATGTCGGACCAAGGTCTATTATGTTCACCAGGTTTCATTATCATATCCCCAGCCAAATTTTACAGACACGAGACACAAAAAACGTACAAAGAAAAAGAATAAAAAGAATTGTGTTTCCACAATTGCGGTATATTTGGAGATCGTAATGACCGCGGGAAATAAAGACGGATCGTGATAGCGTTATCAAAATGATGTCGAATGAAATCGGAATGACCGCGGGAAATGACGACGGATCGTGGTAGCGTTATCAAATGATGTCGCATGATAATTTGATATGTTATGAACAAGATCTTATCGAGATCGAGCCTTGTAACATGACACGAGTTATATACACAAAGCCAGAGATGATCGTGAAGTATTGTGCGATTGTGGAAACACCCCGCTGAGTAATAACAATACGTGATACGCTATACGTATCACCTAATAATTGTGTTTCCACAATTGCGGTATATTTAGAGATCGTAATGACCGCGGGAAATAAAGACGGATCGTGATAGCGTTATCAAAATGATGTCGAATGAAATCGGAATGACCGCGGGAAATGACGACGGATCGTGGTAGCGTTATCAAATGATGTCGCATGATAATTTGATATGTTATGAACAAGATCTTATCGAGATCGAGCCTTGTAACATGACACGAGTTATATACACAAAGCCAGAGATGATCGTGAAGTATTGTGCGATTGTGGAAACACCCCGCTGAGTAATAACAATACGTGATACGCTATACGTATCACCTAACTAGACATGAAATTCGTCACTGTGACGAATTAGGTGATACGTATGACCTTTGACCTTTGACCTTAGACCCCTTGAATAATCTTCACCAACACCCCCCTCCCCCCCTCCATAAAAAAAAATCTTCACCAACACCGCCCCCCCTGAGAAAAATGTTCACCGAAATCCCCCTCAAATAATTCTCTCAGACTACCCCATCAACAAAATTTCGCCTACACCCCCCTCAACAAATCTTCATCAACACCCCCCCCCCCGAGAAACAATCTTCACCAACACCCCCCCCCCCCCGATGAAAATCTTCACTGACGACCCCCTCAAATAATGTTCACTGACACCCCTCAAACAAAATCTTTACCGACACCCCCCTCAAAAAATATTCACCGACAACCCCTCCCCCTTCGAAAACAAATCCCCAACTACACCCCCTCGAAAAGATCTTCAGTGCCACCCCCCACCCGCCTCACAAATCTTCACCGACACCCCTCCCCCCTCGAAAAAAAATTTACCGACACCCACCCCCCCCCCCCTTGAAAATGTTGGTTGACGAAATAACCCCCCCCCCCTTGAAAAATCCTGAGTACGCCACTATCATCAGAAGTAGTCGTCGTCATATTTATTCTTTATGTTCCAGACACTTTTGATAATTATTTAATTTCACACAATCAAGTTGCATTTACTACTAAAAGTGAAGTCTATGTAGTATGTACAACACAAACTAATATACCTTCATGAGCCTGAACGATAAGACTACACACCATCAGACCTATAATGCGTCCACATAATTTGAAGTAAAAATCTAAAGGGGGGAGGAGTGTGATATCCTGAAGAATATTATTTGATTATGCAGTATCGTACTCTAAATTGTACCATCATCATCTTATCATTCCACTCTTATATTCTGTCATTCTCTCTTACTTTGTGTCATTCTCTCTATTTATTCATCAACATTCCACAACTCACACCACTGGCTAGATCCTGTAAACATTGTCCAGACCTTTCCACCCTTGGTCATCCATCACCCTCTCACACACATCCACTATTGTTTTGTATGCATTGGAAGAACCTTGCTACGTACAGTTAGTATGAGTCAAAATTCCCTCCCCATTATTGCAGCACTAATAGGGATTACTACGCACAAATGCTAGGGGTGAGAGACTATTTTGACCGTTACTGGAAGGAGGGGCGTTTCATAAAATTGTATGATGTAGTATGAGGGTGAAGACCCTAACATTGGGGAGGGTGTTCTGGTCTCGTTAATTGGCAACGCATTATATGCATAAATTTGATGTGCGCTGTATTGAGAATCAATTACTGTTTTCAAACATCTAATTAAAAACGCCATAAGTTATGAAACAAAAGAAATATAACGGCTTACTGGGAATATCTTGAATTATTTGTATGCTACATTGCAATAGAGGGAAAACAAATGTTTCCATTATTTGAGCAACATAATAGGAACACATTATTTTTCCTCCAGATCTCCGCTACAACATATCAAAATTGTAGACGTATTCGACCAGAATCGAAGGAGATAGACACACAACTGCACCTTCAAAACATAACACAAAATTTATGAAATCAATCAAAATTACATTTTCGCTTTTCATGGCAAATCGATGACGTCACGATGTCCGATTGGCGATTTTTGAATATCGCACCATATCTACAACTCATACTCTGTCACTAATACACAACAACCAAAATACTGAACATGGATTTTCAAATTTATGATCAATTGAACAGGGCATGTTTTTACCACATTTTCACATATTTTACATATGGCAGCACGCGCGGATTTCATGTGTAGCACGCGCGCATCGGCACATTTCCGGTCGGAAAGAGATTGTATTTGTTCAGAATCGTCCCAGCTACAAGATATCAAAACTTGAGACAGATTCAAGCAGAATTGACCGAGATATCGGAATCCAAACACGATATATACATAATCGCAAATGATAAAATCGTTGAAAACTGCTAATGTTAACTTCTCATGGTCATATGATTACATAATGAGGTTTGGTTGGCGATAAGGATGCATGACGTTGTATCTACAACTCATTCGTCTGCAAGGAAAAATATTTTTAACAAAATTGCCCGTGGATTTTAAAAATTATTATCAATTAAAAAAGGGCATATTTTGTACATATTTTGTGCATAGCAGCACTCGCGGATTTTAAAGTTTTACGCCCTCCTGTTCGAGCGTTATTGGTCGAGGAGATCTGGAAACTGTTTTAATTTATCATAGAAAGTATTAGGAACAGTTTCCAAAAAAGAAAACGCAATTTTTTTGTTCCGTGCGCGCTACGCGTGAAAAAGCGCGCGCGCAAACGCGCACGCGCGCAAAATTTTGAAATGCTCGGAATGACCTGAAACGTATGGAAAATTGGTTCGCCGGTTGATTTGAGAATTTTTCAAGGATTTTTACCCTTTGACGCGCGCGTACGCGTCCGTCGTTGTCCGTACGACCTTGGGTGCGACATTTTTATATAGCCCTTGAACTTAGCTTGCCATGTACAGACTTTGGTGAAAATATACCATTACGTAAGAGAGATATGGGCTGTTGAAATATTTCACAAAATGGCGTCCCCATGACGTCACAGGGTAGTACCGTCATAATCATTACCCAGGTGCACAATTTCGGACCAAGGTCTATTATGTTCACCAGGTTTCATTATCATATCCCCAGCCAAATTTTACAGACACGAGACACAAAAAACGTACAAAGAAAAAGAATAAAAACTAGACATGAAATTCGTCACTGTGACGAATTAGGTGATACGTATGACCTTTGACCTTTGACCTTAGACCCCTTGAATAATCTTCACCAACACCCCCCTCCCCCCTCCATAAAAAAAAATCTTCACCAACACCGCCCCCCCTGAGAAAAATGTTCACCGAAATCCCCCTCAAATAATTCTCTCAGACTACCCCATCAACAAAATTTCGCCTACACCCCCCTCAACAAATCTTCATCAACACCCCCCCCCCCCCCCGAGAAACAATCTTCACCAACACCCCCCCCCCCCGATGAAAATCTTCACTGACGACCCCCTCAAATAATGTTCACTGACACCCCTCAAACAAAATCTTTACCGACACCCCCCTCAAAAAATATTCACCGACAACCCCTCCCCCTTCGAAAACAAATCCCCAACTACACCCCCTCGAAAAGATCTTCAGTGCCACCCCCCACCCGCCTCACAAATCTTCACCGACACCCCTCCCCCCTCGAAAAAAATTTACCGAAACCCACCCCCCCCCCTTGAAAATGTTGGTTGACGAAATAACCCCCCCCCCCTTGAAAAATCCTGAGTACGCCACTATCATCAGAAGTAGTCGTCGTCATATTTATTCTTTATGTTCCAGACACTTTTGATAATTATTTAATTTCACACAATCAAGTTGCATTTACTACTAAAAGTGAAGTCTATGTAGTATGTACAACACAAACTAATATACCTTCATGGGCCTGAACGATAAGACTACACACCATCAGACCTATAATGCGTCCACATAATTTTAAGTAAAAATCTAAAGGGGGGAGGAGTGTGATATCCTGAAGAATATTATTTGATTATGCAGTATCGTACTCTAAATTGTACCATCATCATCTTATCATTCCACTCTTATATTCTGTCATTCTCTCTTACTTTGTGTCATTCTCTCTATTTATTCATCAACATTCCACAACTCACACCACTGGCTAGAACCTGTAAACATTGTCCAGACCTTTCCACCCTTGGTCATCCATCACCCTCTCACACACATCCACTATTGTTTTGTATGCATTGGAAGAACCTTGCTACGTACAGTTAGTACGAGTCAAAATTCCCTCCCCATTATTGCAGCACTAATAGGGATTACTACGCACAAATGCTAGGGGTGAGAGACTATTTTGACCGTTACTGGAAGGAGGGGCGTTTCATAAAATTGTATGATGTAGTATGAGGGCGAAGACCCTAACATTGGGGAGGGTGTTCTGGTCTCGTTAATTGGCAACGCATTATATGGATAAATTTGATGTGCGCTGTATTGAGAATCAATTACTGTTTTCAAACATCTAATTAAAAACGCCATAAGTTACGAAACAAAAGAAATATAACGGCTTACCTGGAATTTATTGAAATATTTGTATGATAAATTGCAATAAAGGAAAAACAAATGTTGCCATTATTTGAGCAAATTAATAGGAACATATTATTTTTCCTCAATATCTCCTCTACAACATATCAAAATTGTAGACGTATTCGAGCGGAATCGAAGGAGATAGAAGCACAACTGCACCTTCCAAACATAATACAAAATTTATGAAATCAATCAAAATTAAATTTTCGCTTTTCATGGCAATTTGATGACGTCATGATGTCCGGTTTGCGAACTTTGAATATCGCACTATACCTACAACTCATACTCTATCACGAAAACATAACGACCAAAATACTGAACATGGATTTTCAAATTTATGATCAATTGAACAGGGCATGTTTTTACCACATTTTCACATATTTTACATATGGCAGCACGCGCGGATTTCATGTGTAGCACGCGCGCATCGGCACATTTCCGGTCGGAAAGAAATAGTAATTGTTCAGAATCGTCCCAGCTACAAGATATCAAAACTTGGGACAGATTCAAGCAGAATTGACCGAGATATCGGAATCCAAACACGATATACACATAATCGCAAATGATAAAATCGTTGAAAACTGGTAATGTTAACTTCTCATGGTCATATGATTACATAATGAGGTTTGGTTGGCAATAAGGATGCATGACGTTGTATCTACAACTCATTCGTCTGCAAGGAAAAATATTTTTAACAAAATTGCCCGTGGATTTTAAAAATTATTATCAATTAAAAAAGTGCATATTTTGTACATATTTTGTGCATAGCAGCACTCGCGGATTTTAAAGTTTTACGCCCTCCTGTTCGAGCGTTTTTGGTCGAGGAGATCTGGGAACTGTTTTAATTTATCATAGAAAGTATTGGGAACAGTTTCCAAAAAAAAAAACGCCATTTTTTTGTTCCGTGCGCGCTACGCGTGAAAAAGCGCGCGCGCAAACGCGCACGCGCGCAAAATTTTGAAATGCTCGGAATGACCTGGAACGTATGGAAAATTGGTTCGCCGGTTGATTTGAGAATTTTTCAAGGATTTTTACCCTTTGACGCGCGCGTACGCGTCCGTCGTTGTCCGTACGACCTTGGGTGCGACATTTTTATATAGCCCTTGAACTTAGCTTGCCATGTACAGAATTTGGTGAAAATATACCATTACGTAAGAAAGGTATGGGCTGTTGAAATATTTCACAAAATGGCGTCTCCATGACGTCACAGAGTAGTACCGTCATAATCATTACCCAGGTGCACAATGTCGGACCAAGGTCTATTATGTTCACCAGGTTTCATTATCATATCCCCAGCCAAATTTTACAGACACGAGACACAAAAAACGTGCAAAGAAAAAGAATAAAAATAATTGTGTTTCCACAATTGCGGTATATTTGGAGATCGTAATGACCGCGGGAAATAAAGACGGATCGTGATAGCGTTATCAAAATGATGTCGAATGAAATCGGAATGACCGCGGGAAATGACGACGGATCGTGGTAGCGTTATCAAATGATGTCGCATGATAATTTGATATGTTATGAACAAGATCTTATCGAGATCGAGCCTTGTAACATGACACGAGTTATATACACAAAGCCAGAGATGATCGTGAAGTAGTGTGCGATTGTGGAAACACCCCGCTGAGTAATAACAATACGTGATACGCTATACGTATCACCTAATTACAAATTTCACTGAACCCAGTACTTTAGACGAGTTCACATGAACAGCTTGATCCCCCCCCCCTCCCCCTTGCATCTACAATAAACAGAGGCATGGTACAAAATTGATTGCCTATACAATTCATTCAACACTTGTCTATTAAGTGCATAAAGGAACAAAATCAACAGATATATAGAGTACAGAAGCCATGACGTCATAAAAACACTTTGTTAGAATTTTCAAATTTGGACTTCATTTTCAGAAAGAGCATAACAAATAATGTCCAAATACCGAAAATCAAAGGAATAGGTTACGTATTGGCCGAGAATTTTACTCCAATGGGTAATCAGTGTTATAATGCACTGGTTCCTAAATTTAGGAACCAGTGCACTATAACACTGATTGCCCATTGTATTGTAACAACAGTCGACCATGGTACTCAGAGGGTTTAAGGCCCGGTCACTTATCACCAGATAGCGTTTACACACGGATGCCAGACGAATAGAAAATTTGCGAAATCAAATTATCCGGTGGCGAAACTCATCTCCATTGCTTCATGCACAAAACATTCCATGGGATACAACAACATTCATCACCTGACAAGGAACAGGACAAGAAACACATACGGACGGAGACGAACGGATTGAAAAATTAACACTCCGCCGGGCATTTGTTTATGCTATTCGGTCATATGTGACTGGGCCTTAAAGAATTAATCATCATGGCTTCCGTAATAGAAAGTGTGCTAGACAGCGGAAGCAAGACAGTGTTGATTGTTTGAGACGTATGAACCTCCAAGGTGTTTTACGCAGATCGCATGGTCATGATTACAAACTCCAAATTTAACGCTCCCAGGGCTTAATTTTCTCCACTTGACAACCAAATTGAAATTCCTCAGGCCATTGTCTGTCCCGTTTCTCTTCAAATCGAGTACCTTGCACAATTTGTGGAGAAACACTCTTTTTTCTTTAGGCGTGATGATGAATAAGGACAGTAGTCTGATGGATGAGGAATGGCAAAAGGGAAATAAAATGCTGGAATTTTCACTTGCTGTTACTGATAAGTGCAGAATTCCTTTCACTTCTAGTTGTTGTATATTTTCTCTTGGGTATTACAAATAATGGTAATAATCAGGGGTTTTTTTTCAACCACTATAAACTTTTTTGCCTGACCCATGGAGGCTGCCATGAAAGCAAGCTAGGCTCCCAAACTTTAAACATGATTATCTCCAAAGTACAAAAAGTAACTTAGCGCCCTTCTCTTCCTCAACCAACGATATATATTGTACATAATAATAATAATAATAATATATATTACATTTATATAGGGCTTAATACAATGTTTCTAAGCGCATAATTATTACTCTTGGTCATCAGGTACAGATAAAACCCGCACAAGTACCCATTTATACTCCTGGGTAGAGAGCAGCAATGTGGATTAATTGTCTTGCTGAAGGACAAACGGAGTGGGCTGGGTTCGAACCCGGGATCTCGAGATCGGAAAGCGCGCGCTCTACCAATCTTGCCACACCACGTCCACATGCAATGTACTTGGTAGAAACCAGCAATATAGCTTTTGAAAAGTCTTATATGCTAAAGGTCACATGCCCTCCTCGGACCCCTGAATCGAAGGATGAAAGCCCAAACCAATAAACCATGAAAATTCCCCAAACAATAAATAATTCTGTAATGAAATTACCGACAAACCTCCTGACGATATCTGTATCAACATCGTATGTGACTGATGCTAACAGAGTGAATTAACGGGTGTTATGATCACGACTCGTTTACTCTTGGGGAAGATATTAACTATTCACATGCCAGTTGATGTATATTGCAGCTACACAGGCTCCAACGCTCTTTTATGACAAAGCCTTGCCATTATGCGAACCCCAGTGCCATGGTAATTTTTATTGTGTTTTGCTTTGACTGTTAAAAAAAGAATGCAAATTATTAATAGTATTATATACATTTGAATTAACCAGTATGATTTGTTTCTAACTTTATTTTTATTTGTGTAAATAATACATAATCATCTATCATAAAATAATAATACTAACAGTTATCTAAATATTACTAATATTAGTTTATTATTGCAAGATACTCATATATGAAGTAATATCCATAAACATATTTTTAGAATAAGTCTATGAACATAGTATGCAGAACCTTACCTGCTAATAATAAGTATGTGCGCACTGGCGTAGGTTGAATATATAAATAACTGTTGCAAATGAGAAATGATTGAATCATAACTACATAATGCAATTTCTGTGCCGTTTTACCCATAAAGCACACCAGCGTAATGTAGCAATCAGCACTCAGAGTTAACTTTGAAGAGCAGTGTTAAGATCACGCTGTCAAAAACTCCTTCCGAAAATAGATGGATAGTGTATGATACCATGCAGAATCAAATCATCTTTAACCTGTTGCCTATTGGAACCTGGTGGGGCCTGTATTAAATCTATGGGAATTGCAAAATCTAGTAGGGAACAGGTTAACCCATTGCCTATGGGAACCTGGTGGGGCCTGTATTAAATCTATGGGAATTGCAAAATCTAGTAGGGAACAGGTTAACCCATTGCCTATGGGAACCTGGTGGGGCCTGTATTAAATCTATGGGAATTGCAAAATCTAGTAGGGAACAGGTTAGCCCATTGCCTATGGGAACCTGGTGGGGCCTGTATTAAATCTATGGGAATTGCAAAATCTAGTAGGGAACAGGTTAACCCATTGCCTATGGGAACCTGCACTGGTGGGGCCTGTATTAAATCTATGGGAATTGCAAAATCTAGTAGGGAACAGGTTAACCCATTGCCTATGGGAACCTGGTGGGGCCTGTATTAAATCTATGGGAATTGCACAATCTCGTAGGGAACAGGTTAACCCATTGCCTATGGGAACCTGCACTGGTGGGGCCTGTATTAAATCTATGATAG
The DNA here is from genome assembly GCA_037951105.1 of Echinarachnius parma. Lineage (NCBI taxonomy): Eukaryota > Metazoa > Echinodermata > Echinoidea > Clypeasteroida > Echinarachniidae > Echinarachnius > Echinarachnius parma. The sequence goes on along the minus strand of JBAMJV010002739.1, from coordinate 24,652 downwards.
TTGCCAAATCTAGTAGGGAACAGGTTAACCCATTGGCTACGGAAACCTGGTGGGGCATGTATAAACTCAATGGTGTTTTTTTTTAATCTATTAGGAAGCCTGGTGGGGCCTGTATTAAATATATAGGTTTTAAAATCTAGTAGGGAACTTGTTTAATGGATTAACATAGCAGATTCATTTCAACACAGAAGACGAGATCAAAATGATAATTATCAACACTCAGGTTTCCCAATGAATAATATTTCATTTAGCTCTAACATGCATTCTCCACAGACCTCAGTTAAATTATTTTCAGGTCCTGAATGGGTTAAGAGCACGATTAAGCGCATCTTCATCGTCAAGTCACTTCCAAATCGTGCTATAATTATAATATTGAAAATCAATAATTTAAATCGTTGCTACTTAGAAGCTATGAATAGAAAGTGCATCCCAAGTTCTATGGTTATCACTCAGCGAGCCTTATCAAGTATTTAAAGATGCCAAAAAGAAAATGAGTAGCAATTTATTTTGTTTCATCATCTAGGTACATAATGATCATCTTATTAATCCCTTGCTAATTAAGCGTATTGTAATACATCACAAATAAGCAGGCTTAACTCTATCACAGTCAGTGAATATTGACACATACTCACTATCAATATAACGTACATACAAAAGTTCTTATGGTGAATTACACTTTGAACATAACGTATATGCCAATCAGTCAGGACCACTCCTAAAGCGTGCCATAATTATAACGTTGAAAATCAATAGTTTAAATCATTACTACTTAGAGCTATGAATAGAAAGTATGAACCCAGTCTAACCGTATCAAATACTTGCTTTTAAAAACGGTGAAAAGAAAATGGTTAATGGATTAATTTTATTTGTCTTTGTCATATGTACATTTATATGGTGGTGTTATTAATCCATTAGCTATTTGCAAAGCATATTATAATACATCACCCACATGCAGTGTTAACTATCACTTCCAGTGAGAATTTCAACAATATACAGTCAAACCTGTGTAAAGTGACCACCTATTAAAGGGAAGCAAAGAAAGTGGCCATTGTAGACAGGTGACCTCTGTACACAGGTTCCATAACATTGTCTTCCACTGCAGCGTATTACATTTGCTGACCGCTTTATGCATGCTAGACAAAAAAGAGTTGGATGCTTGCAAAGTGTCTATCATAACATAACATGTGCTCTGAGCAAGTGACACACGATGCAATCTAACTAAGATGTCGACTTACTGGCATTTTCTCATTTTTTAGGCTAAAACAACTTTCTTCTGCTTGAATTCATAAAAGTTGCTTTGTAATTACACTAATTTGGTTCTTGTCAAATATCCATGCATGTCCAAATCAAATGACAGCAGCTCACAAATGACATCAGGATCGATAGCAAGTGTAAATGATCAAACGAACAATCTGAACAAAGTTCAGCCTGTCATAACATTTTGGTTGCTCTATCATTTTTTTCTCAGATATTTTTTTTATTCACCTTCTTTCATAGCGAACATCAATTTTTGGAGTGGAATTACCCTGAATTTTTTTTTATTGTCATTTATTTCAATACAAGCATATTTCAGAGGGCTATTTTTAAAACAGTCAAGCTTGAAAGTACCCCCCAAAATCATTTTTGTTTTTCTCAATGAATGAAAGTTTGAGGTGTTAATAATAAACCCATATGGGATTGCATGTGAAGTACCCCCCAAAATCATTTTTGTTTTTCTCAATGAATGAAAGTTTGAGGTGTTAATAATAAACCCATATGGGATTGCATGTGAAATCGATGTCTTGAGCGGGACACTATTAAAAAGGGTAGTGAAAATGAATACAGCAAAAACAGGTCAATGAATATTGGGAAGCGTCCCCTGCGACTCATTTTTCCAAATTATGTAGATCTCTATATATGAAAATCAATGCTATGCTGATCATTGGCGATTTAAAACTTGAAATAGAGAGAGCATAAATTAATGAAACTAAGTGACATATAAAAAGGATGTTGAAATATAGGAAAGGTTTGTAGTTTTAAAAGTTGACTAGTGTCGTACACAATTAATGTTATAAATTGTTCACACAATAATGCGGATTGCTATAAAGGCTATATGTCAAAATCAATGTGATGAATATTACCTATACAGTATATCACCTATAATATTCCATTTTTCACTGAAAGAAGTGAGTACATTTATGAAAACCAAATTATGCTGATTATTGGCAATTCACACTACACGTGGAGAGACCATGAATGAATAAAACTGAAAAATGAATAAAAAGGATGTTGAAATATAGGAAAGGCTTTTAGTTATAAAAATTGATGAGTGTCATACACGAGTATTATTATTAATTGTTCCTACAATGATTCTGACTGCTATAAAGGCTATGTCAAAATCAATGTGATGTGACCAATATTACATTTCACCTTTAATTTTCCATTTTTCCACTGAACGAAGTTGGAATATAAAACCAATGCGATGAAGATGGTTGGTGATTCACACCATGAAGTGGAGAGAACATACATGAATAAAACTGAATGACGAATACAAGGATGTTAACAAAATTTAGAAAGCTTTTTAGTTTGAATGTTGATGACGAGTGTCACATGCGGGCATTGTGATCAATTGTTCACTCAATGATGCACACCACTATAATAAAGGCTATATGTAATGCAAACCAATGCGAGGGCGATCATTGGTGATTCACGACGCATTGTGGAGAGAAAAATAAATGAATGAAATTTGATGATGAATAAAATTCATATCGGAATTGATCTAGCAGAGCTATGCAAGGTCACTCTGGAATGCACAACATGTTTCATACGCCGATGATAGATTATTGACTTGCATAGTTAGACATATTTCTCTGGCGTGTAATTTGACTTCTTTTTAAAAATGTTGTTAAATGCTGACGTGCAGAAGAGTTTCATACAGAGAGACTTGGCGGCAAAATCAGCAGAAATAAATGCATTTTTTTCACAGAATAGATATGAGCTGTGCAAGGTCACTATGGCATACACGCCCACAGTTCATATGATGATTGTAGAATATTGTTATGCACAGTTAGATATATTTCTATGGTCTGCAAGTTGACTTTTTTTATTTTGTTTAATATTGTTACTAGCAGCACAATATGATATAGAAATAGCCTCAAAACAATCACTAAATAATGAAATCTTTAATGATAAATCAACAGATAGGCAGTTAGACACTTGTCTCTTTTTATAATGGATTGTGTGCTTGATTTATTTGATTTTATTTGATGCCAAAAATGAGAAAAACGACTTCAGGTAACAGACAAAGAGTACCATAACCTGTTCTATTATTGAGATAACATGAATGTACATTTAATCCATAGCAAACACTTTAAATTAAGATAAAACATTCATTCTCCTCAGACCCCAGCCTTTATACTGTATATATATTTTAGAGTTCAGTCCCAATTGGGTTACAATGTTGCTCCACGCACAACCACTCAACCCATATTCTTTTTTCTTCTTCTTTCTTTTTTTTTTCTCCTTCATGCCATGTTTATCCTGCCATGAAACCCACTCACAGACAGTATTCAAGTAATTTGATGTACATGGTCTTTCTTAGACATCCAATAATATATACATGAAAACATGTGAATAAAGTACATTTATACAAAGAAAAATAAAGATGAGTTCAGAAGCACTTGAAAATGTCACTATTTGAGGGGGGGAAATATAATGCCCACAACTTTTATATTGATTTCACTAACCTCTAACATTTCCCTAATATGTACATTCCCATCAAATTAATCCATTGTACATACCTGAACTTTAGAACTATTTATGCATTCAATACATGCACTAGGAAGTAGAGCAAAGTGAATACAACATGTATATCAAATAAATCAATACATCAAATTAAAGGCTACATTTATTTTCGGACCAATTTCCAAAAATAGGAGACATTATAATTCTGAAAAGATCTCATCAATAATTCAATACCCGTACCATTCGTTTCCTGTAAAAAAAATTTAAAAAGAGAAAAAATCTTTAAAACGTCAAAGAGCATAATTGTGCAACATATATCATCACTACTTCTATATCCATGGATGGATGAAATAGATACTCACTCGGTGGTAGATAACTGCTCACAGAAGTACCACGAGCGAGCGAAGCATGTGTTTGAGTATATCCAGAGATAAATATAATTTCCAAGGTTAGGGTGATGCATAAATCCAGGCAGAATTATATATAATGCATATATATCCAAATATCATAGAACTATGAAGTATATTTATCTACGGAGAACTATAATGCACTTATCCGGACAGGACTATATAATCCACACACAGATATGGGTGTTTTGTTTATCTCGAGAACTACAGTTGATATATCCAGGTAATCAAATATATATTGCATATATCCAAATACAACTATGATTTGTTTTTCATATATCCACTGTGATGATACAATGTTTATCCGGAGAACAGCTATTGATATATCCAGGCATATAGAATTACAGCACATATATCCAGCTTGAAATATGATGCATATATCAAGATATAACTATAATGGATATATCCAGCAAAAAAACATAACACATATATAGCCAGGTATAACTATATATAGGATGTATATACCAGTATCCGGAGAAAACGCATATATATATCCAGAGAGGACTATGCATGTGGGGTGATGAAGCCAGTGGTTGCGGATATATATATACTGCGATCCAACGTGCACGGTGATGCTACTGTACCGACATCTATCTAATGCAGTGTCATGCTCTAGTGGGTCCACATCGGTGATGTGACGAGAGAGATGCTTCATTTGGATCATGAGGGGGGTTCTGCAGGCCGCGTCATCTCATCAATGAAGGAGAGACGGGGAGAGAGTGGGGTAGAGTGGGGTGAAGAGGGAAACGGGACGAGGGGTCACAACAGAGAGAGAGTGAGAGTGAGAGTGAGAGGGGGAGATGGAGGGGGAGGGGCAGGAGGGGAGTATGAAAAAGGGGGAGAAAAGTGAAGATGCTTTTATTTGGATCATGGGGGGGGGGGGGGGTTCTGGAGAACACATCATATCATCAATGATGGAGAGAGATGGAGAAAGAGTGGGGTGGAGAGGGAAACGGACGTGGGGTCACAACAGAGAGAGGAGAGAGTGAGAGGGGGAGATGGAGGGGGAGGGGTGGGAGGGGCGAATGATAGAGGGGGAGGAAAGAGAAGATGCTTCATTTGGATCATGAGGGGGGTTCTGGAGAACACATCATATCATCAATGAGAAGATAGAGGGGGAGAAGTAAACGGGACATGGGAGTTATAACAGAGAGAGAGAGAGAGAGAAGATGATGATGAGTAAGGGAGGGGGAGATAGAGGGGCAAATGATAAAGATAGTAGAGAGAGAGACAAATGATTGAGGGAAGGGATGTTTTGTTTGGATCACGAGGGGGGGGGGGTTCTTGATACTATGCTATCTCATCAATGATGGAGAGATAGAAAGAGAGAGGGGAAAGAGGGAAATGGGATGTGGGGTCAAAACAAAGATGGATGGAGGGTAAGCAAGAGAGAGGGAGGGTAAAGAGCGGGGGTACATATGAGGTAGAGGGGGGGGGGGGTAAGATACAAATACATGAAGAACAAGGACAGATGAGGAACAATAAGTAGGATATAGAGATAGGGAAATGGTGGGAGATGGAGAGAGCTGGAGAGAAAGGTCATAAGCAAGGTATAGTAAATTAGGCTATATTGAAAACAGAAAACGCATTAACTCCTTGAGTGCCAAGCTCGCATTTTTGCGATTTACAATACACACAATTGCCATAGAGCATTAATATCCCTGGCACTTTAAGAGTTAAAGGGGAACAAGGGAAATAAACAGGATGATAAAGGGGGTTAGATATAAATTCATGACATGGGCATCAATTTGTGAAGGAATTCTTTTTGTCCGGGGGATGATATATTGTCCCCTCCCGAGATTCTTGCATATCTACGAATGGAGAGAGGTGGAAAATGTGAGACAGAGGATGATGCAAAGGAGATAATTGGGAAGAGAGAAGGGGTGATAGAAAGAGAGATACATGGATAATTCACAGTAAGAAAGGATAAAGAGAGAAGGAGAGTGATTGATGCGAAGAAAGAGGGAGGAGAGAAGTAGAGAAAGGGAGAATAAGGGAGGATAATGGAAAAGAGATCAGTGGGAAGAAAGAATGAATGCTAGAAAGACAAGATACATGGTGAATTCAATAGTTTCATTATGTGTTTTTAATATGTTTATGTTCAAATGTTAATGTTTTTTGGTTTTTCCTTCTTTGTTTTTATGTTGTTTTTGGGGGAGTGGGGTTTTGTGTGTGTGAAGATGAGTTAACTGCGCCCTGACCACCTTGAAAAAGGTGGAATTGGCGCATTGGAAGACTTCTTTATTATTATTATAAAGAGAGAAGAAGATGGAGAGATTGATATAAAGAAATAGAGAGAAGGAGAAAAACAAGGGAGACAGAGGATGATGCAAAAGAGAATGATGGGAAGAGAGAATAAGACAGAGAAAGATAGAGAGTGATGTGGATGAAGAGAAAGAATGGGTGAGAGTGGGGATAAGAGGGATGAAGATAGGTCAAGCAGAGATATAGACCTACGGATAATCATTTTAAATTCATGGGAGAGAAGGGTAAAATACCTTACAAATTTGGGGACTAGCCAAATAGAGGCATGCATGCACACTGGTATTTATTACAACCACTTGGTCGAATGGAGGATACACATACGTGTGTACCTCGGTGGTTTATTAAAGGGTAGAGGGTCTACACAAGTGAAATCCATTTGCCATTCCGGATTGTAAATTTGCTCTTCCGATTATTACATCTCTGTGTCAACCCCTTGCTATGTACACATTTCCAATCCATCAAATTTCTCTCTGTAAATTGATCTTATTGCGCAGAAAAGGCATTAAGAATTAATTACCATTCATCTATTTATATCTGTATGGTCATTATATCTTTTGTATGCTGTTACCCTTCTCTTTATCCGTCTCTCTCTTCTATCAATCCATATATCTGTCCGTTTGGCCATCTAGATGTAGGTATACATTATCACACATAAATGTATCCTTCCGAATCCGTTATTCATCCATTCATCCACTCATTCATCTAGCTACAAATACTATTTATCTATCTATTCCTCTATCTACCTACCATTTATATAAATATCTTTATAATCATTCCTGTACATGCATCTATCGAATTATCTATTTTATCTAAGCTATCTATCTATCTATCTATCTATCTATCTATCTATCTATCTATCTATCTATCTATCTATCTATCTATCTATCTCTCTATCTGTCTATCACATTGTGATATAAACAAAACATTTTAAATAAAATAGATACAGGGCCATTCTTTGAAAAGTGAAACTTTTTCGGAAAAATTGAAGTTTTATTTTTCTGTAGTTTTGTTCCATTTTTGGAATGATCCATGTGTAAAGTTTCATGAAATACATGATTTGAAGTTTAAAATGAAACTTTTTTACTCATTTGCATAAATTTACATATTTCAATATTTTTCTAATAATCATAATTCAGAAAATAATCAAGATATCAAAAGGATAATTAGCAAGCTCATTCTTCTCACTTTCCTGTACAGGTTGATACCAACTTTGTAAAAATTCAACCTTTCATTCTTTTCTAAACCCGATATTATAAAATTCCCATTTTTCCATTCATATTGTACATGTCACACACGTGACCACCCCAAAATGTCACACACGTGACCAGACGTTGCCACATAATTAAGTACTATAAAAAACAACGGTTTGATATAATTCTCATTCATTGCTATTGTTGTACTTACAAATGTATAGTACTTCTCTGGTAATAAGATGAACATTATAGCTATTCATATTTTAAAGAATTTTCCAAATGAAATTTAGTTATGAAAAAAGCGCTCCGTGCGAAGTCACACACGTGACCCATGCCATTTGACCTCTGACATTGAGTTACGTAATCCTTATCAAATCTTTTGTGTTAAGTTTGAAAGACTACAACATATTCAAGTCACATATGAAGTAAAAATCATTATAGTCTCATACTTACTGAAATATAAGCATCCCATTTCAAAATTTGTCATGTTTTGGGTCACACACGTGACCAAGAATGGCCCTACAGTATATCTTTAACTTCCTTCTCCTCTTTATAACAACCTCTCTATTTGAGCCCTTTCCAATGAATTCTGTTACATCCACCTGGCTATCTTACGCCATCAAATCATTGACATTGGTGTATGTTTACCATTAAATAGTAACACAAGTAACACCCTCAAGTTCAGATTATCCATATGCCAGTAAAAAAAAAAAACACCATCCCGTAATGAAAACTCCATCCTGTAATGAAAACTCCTCCCATTAACCCACAGAAGACTCATTTGTGACTGGATATGTAGCTTAACCCTGCACTTGTCGATATTTCTTATTTTGAAGAAACGGACATTGTAGGCCCAGATTCACAGAGGTTTGTACAAACCATGGTTTAAACCATGGTCTACATCTATGGAGTGCCATTTGTAAACTGATGGAGAAGGAATGTAAACTCCTTACTTGTTAACCATGTTGATGGTACACATTTACTAAATGCACCAAATAAATGTTTGTCTTCTCACATGGTGAGGTTAGCAAACACTAACAGTCATATCAATTATAAAATTATAAATTGTTTTACTTGTTTAAGAGCAGCACTCCATAGATGTAGACCATGGTTTAAACCATGGTTTGTACAAACCTCCTTTGTGAATCCGGGCATACAAGTTCACATAGTGTATGTTAGGAATCATGTTATTAATATTGAAACAATCATATCTCTGCAAAATACTGTCCAATGTTTTTGAAGAAGGCATCACATGGAAGCTTGTGATGAGGCCTTTCTCATGGCCTTGAAAATCAAAATTTTGATTTTGGCCAATAAGTGCAGGGTTCTGCTACATCAGGTCACATAGATTTTTTTATTATAAAACACATTTTCCATAGAACTTTAATAAGCCCATATGCCCATAAAAACACAACAAGGTAATGGAAACCCCTCCTTTTAACCCATTGAAGAACATTTGATTTTTTATTATCAAACACATTCTCCATAGTCCCAAGCCTGGGTATTTTGCGGACCAGCTCCGAATGGCTTACATAGCCTCCAAAGTACAAAGCTATGAAATGTCAAAGTACCACGCCATATAAAATGTCATCAAAATATTTCACAAATGATGCATTTGTGGCACTCCCAAGGTCTAAATCCCTGGCAGTAAAAACCGACAATGTATGCCATTAAGTTATTACAGACATAATGCATACATAATACTCGTGAGGTTTTATGCTAATCTATATCTTTTATCTTTTTTTTCAATCTGTCTCTCTCTCATTACTGTACGATAGTTTCTCCACTCCAAAAATAACCTCGTCCAATGAGATAAATCAATTGAGATTTATTATCATGCATCTATAAAGTTGAGTCCCCTATGTGTCACCCTGTTTACATTTCTACTTACGTGTTGGGGTCCAGTACTGGGCAGATTATTATTAATGCATATGCCTTGTCACTCGATAATTGGGCATGAATAATAACTACTTGAAAGTAACCAGTCACAGTCACAGTAGAAGTTAGAATGTATCTCACATAATATATTGCAGATTGCCTAGAAATGTATTGTTTGCTTTGTATTTGATAGATGTTATATTGTTACAACTCTCGTTTCCTCTTCTGCACTTTCATTAATTAAAATCACTAAAAGCTTTAAATTAAGTTATATTAAGATACAAATAAATTACATTTTTTAACTCACACACCCATATAAACACAAAGGTGAACACGTGTCAACAATTGCAATGACACTAAAAAATATACACACAAAGCAAAACTAATACAAACGCACTCACACACCGGTGAAAAAAAAACATGCATACACACACACAAACACACACATTAACAAATTTGTACCTTAAAAAAAAAAACACACACACACACACACAACGCACAAATTCACAAAATACACCCACATACACACCCAACTAGCAAACACATAAACATAAATACATAAATACATAAATAATGCATACACTAATACACACACACTTACTCACTAACACACAACTCACATACACACACAAACATTCCAACACATAACTCACACAAACACACACACACACACACACAAACACCCACCACAAAGGGACATGAGCATGTAATTAACCTGCAAGCAAGCAATCCTCATTATCATGCCAATAATTACAACTGGTTGTAGTATCTAGACAGCATCAAGAATCAATAAATGCAAATACGAGCTGTGTTATTAATTACTCTCTGAAAGAACAACAAAAAACAAGTACCCCTATGGAACAGCAGCAATTTATTATGATGATGCATGAATATCAAGTCTTATCTCTTAGTGGGCCATTTTGCTGTAATCTGATTGGTCAATTTGTCTTTGAGACAAACCCGTATTTACCTCATTTACTTGGTCAAAATGATCAAACGGGTAATATGAGCCCGTATTTAAATACCTGTTTACGTCTTGTTGTTGTTATTGTTTTAATGTAAATTATCGTGTTTTTCATCGTTGTGCACATGCGCAGTGGCGATTTCAACCACTGAAGATGAGCCCGTATTACGTGAATGAAAGCTATCGCGATCGATATCGATATCGCGATAGCTAGGCTAGATATCGCTCACAGCAGCAAAATGGCTGCAAATTCGCGGAGATTCGAACACCACTCCAGGGATGAAATATCCAAGAAGAAAACATCTTCAACGCCGAAAAATACGATTAGAGCGAACTTGAAAGCGGCCAGGGCCTTTCGGGCTTTTTTGGAAGAAAGCAACGATTATTCAGATGATGTTTGCTTCAAAAGTTTTTCTGCTGATAAACTCAATGGAGCTCTCGAAGGATTCTGGTTGGGCGCTCGGAAGCAGAAGAGTGACGGGGACGCTCCGGCGGGTAGCATCCGTGTATGCGGGTAAGTCATTACCACTAATCAGCGTGTAAACGTGACATCACCACGTTCCAGGGGTGCGATGCCTTCATTCACTGGATGTACCATTCACAACCTTGTTGTGAATGTTTATCCAAAAAACAATTAAAGTACTGGAGGACAAGGACATTGTACATATGTTATTGTTACTGTTGTTTTGGAATTTTGGATACAGTTACAAGTTGTTTGGAACAGTTTATATTACTTGGAGACCATGTGAGATCGACAATATTTGAAATTGATAAGGCAAGGGAGCACAAAGAGCACAAGAAAGAGCACAAGATGGTGAGTACAAATATGTTTGAAAAAATGTATACACTTAAAGAGATAAATCCGTCACACCCTGCTTGTTCTCACGCAATACGGGATATATCTACGTTCTGGTTCCATATTCCATTCGGCCTCCGGCCTCATGGAATATGGAACCAGAACGTAGATATATCCCGTATTGCGTGAACAAGCAGGGTGTAACTAATAAAATCAATTGTGTATTGGATGAATGATAATCTACATCAACGTATTGTGCCTTCCCTATAGGGAAACAAGAAAATTGGTCACTTCAAATCTCAGTAAGCACAATAGAAATTGACATCAGATTAAAATGCTAAGTTCATTAGAAAAAGGAGAATGATTTCTAGACTGTCAACAACCAAACATCTTTTCTCCGCCTGTCTTACCATTATCATTTGAACCCAAGATGGCTAAATCTCAGTATTAAGCGTTAAGGAAATCGGCATCATATTAAAATGCTTATTTCATGAGGAAAAAACAAATTAATTCTAGACTATTGATCAAACAACAACCCCTTGTCCCCAATCCTCCAAGGACCATTTGTACCCAAGTTTGCACCAAAAAAATGTTCCCCCAAATATCAGCAAGCATTAGAAAAATCAGCATCAGATAAAAATGCTTATTTCACGAGAGAAAAAAAAATTAATTCTAGACTATTGATCAAACAACGACCCCTTGCCTCCTATCCTCCAAGGACCATTTTGAACTTATGATGGCAACAAGATGCAACTCTTAATCTCAGTAAGCGTTAAGGAAATCAGCATCATATTAAAATGCTTATTTCATGAGAAAAAAAGAGAATTAATTCTAGACTATTGATCAAACACCAACCCCTTGCCTCCCATCCTCCAAGGACCATTTGAACTTATGATGGCAACAAGATGCAACTCTTAATCTCAGTAAGCGTTAAGGAAATCAACATCATATTAAAATGCTTTAATATTTCATGAGAAAAGAAGAAGAATTAATTCTAGACTATTGATGAAACAACAACCCCTTTGCCTCCCAATCCTCCAAGGACCATTTGAACTTATGATGGCAACAAGATGCAAACCCCCCAAAAAATCTCAGCAAAGCATCGGTGAAATCGGCACCACATTCAAATGCTTTAGCCCGACGGCCAAAACAATATAAAAAGTGAAAGCCGTTTGAGGCAGAGCGTAGTGTCGTTCACGGGTAATGGGTCTCTGCTGGGAGTCATGCGATCGGACCAGAATGCATTTGTGGGATTGTAAAGTGCCACATGATCTCCACCGTCCTTGGTTCGCATAAATTCCCAGATAGGCAGAGAGGTACGCTTTTGACTCTCGTTAGGTTCTCTGTAAATATTCTCTTAAAGAAACAAAAAACAGGAACAAATTGTAACCACGTTATAAAATATCTGATCATGGTGATCCTTCCTATGACATAAGATTCACATCTCCTTGGAATTCATATTCATATTCCCAGACAAGTAAAGTTTTTTTGAAAATATTCTCTCTCTAAAAAAAGGAACAAATTTATCCTAACCACATTTAACCCGTTCACCTCTAGATTCTAAAATTCCCATAGACTTTGTAGATTGGCCGCTCATTCAAATACATATTCCCAGACACTCCGACTGTCCTTAGGTTCTTTGCACATTTTTTTTTTGTAACAAAACAAAAATAGGAACAAATTCTAACCACATTAATACAAAATAATTGATGGTGATATTTCAACTGACAGAAGATTCGCATCACCTTGGTATCCACATTCCTAGATTGTTTAGGCTTTTGCCCCTAAACATTTTCTGAAAATAAGGACAACCACTAACCATATTTCAATGAAATTGACAGATTTCAAATGATGAAGACCTTTAGTCTATTATGTATAATTATGACAACAAAGTGGAGTCTCTGTTCTCCACAAATAGTCTCTAAAACATAAGGACAACCCCTAAAACCACATTTCAAATTCAATATAATTGATGGAATATAACTGACAGATTCTCAAGGATAGAATTCTCAAGGCCTAATCATATATTTTCCCAGACATGCAAACAAATGCCCTTTTGTGGTTTTTGTAAATATTCTCTTTAAAAAATCAGGAAAATATTGTCCCACATTTCAAAATAATTGATTGTGGAATTTCAACTGTCATAAGACTCTCAGTAACTTGGAATACATATTCCCAGATAAGCAAAAAGTGCATTCTTGTTTAATTGGTTCTTGATCTTTGCAAACATTCTTGAAAAATAATGACAACCACTAAACCACATTTCAATATAATTGATGGAATATACATACATGTAACTGACCTAAGATTCTCAAACCTTGGTATACATATTCCTTGGTTAGCAAACGTAGCATCAGTTTTTTTGCAAGTATACTTTAAAATCTCTTGCTAGAGGCTACTACTAATTATAAAATATCAACATATAATCAATTAACCCCTCAGCATCCTTCACACACATGTATATATTCCCAGAGAAGCAAAGGTGCACTCTGTTCTTGGCAAATATTCACTCAAAATGTTTTTTTTTCTTCAAATTCATCATGGAATATCACACGTATCTATGAAAATGTTAAGTGACATATCATCGGAAACCATAATGAGTATTATTCAAAAAGAGCAACAGTGCACCCTCAGATCTTTGCAAACTGTTCTTGGGAAACATTCACTCAAACTATGTTTTTTTGTTTTAATTCATCATGGAATATCCCATGAAAATGTTAAGTGACATATCATCATCGGAAACCGTGATGCAAAAAATCCAAAATGAGCAACAGTGAGTGCACCCTCAGATCTTTGCAAACTGTTCTTGGCAAATATTCACCCCAAAAATGTGTTTTTTTAATTCATCATGGAATATCCCACGTATCTATGAAAATGTTAAGTGACATATCATCACCGGAAACCATGATTCGCCTAATCATAGATGAGCAACAGTGCACCCTCAGATCTGTGCAAACAAACCTCAAAAATCTAAATCTGGCGAAACCACTAACCACTATCAAGAGTTTTTAACAAAAGTGCCTCAGCACCTTAGTTATATGCATACTCCTAGATTTTCTCAAGCTTTCTCAAATCTGATATACTAGTAGACGAGCACTTATGGCCTGGTCCTACTGCACTGTTTCTCCTTCCGTTTCCTATCCGACCAAAATGTGGTAAAACGGTGAGTAGCTAGCAAATTTTGAAGTTCCATGACGTTTCGTTTCACACAAAACGGTGCCAAATTAAAAATATCCTACAAGTCAATTCCAAGCTTGGTCCACATCATTTTGTTTACTGATAGTACCTTCCAGATGTCAAACAAGATTGGAAACGGAAGGAGAAAGGGTGCAGTGGGGATAGGCCATTACCGCAATTTGAATATAATCAATGAAAGGGTTTCAACATGTGATCCTTTTAAAACATTATAGGTACATGTACAGTATATCCCCAGATAAGGAGAGGGGATGCTATCCTGTCCAATTACCTTTTCTTCACACGCTTTCTCAAAATCTGTGTCCAGAGACGAACATTAACCATGATTTGAATATACTGTAATCAATAAATGGATTTCAACCTAAGATCCTCAGCACTTTGGCTATGCATGTATTCTCCTTGATTAGAAAGGGGGGAAAGGGTGCTTGGGCTTATTTTTCAATACAAGTCTTCTCAAATCTGTTTTTAGAGAGACTGCTAACAACAAATTAATGAAAGGGCTTCAACACGTGATCCTGTTGAAAAATTAAATGTTCAGAATGTATTTTCCCAGAAAAGGAGAGAGGTAGTATCCTTTTCTATTGCTTTTTTTCACAGGTTTTCTCAAAATCTATTTCCAGACATTGTTAACCATGATTTGAATATAATCAATAAAACTATTTCAACAAAAGATACCCAGCTTCATGGCCTTGCATTCTTTTTCTTTGCAAGCTATCTCAAATCTGTTCCTAGAGACGGCCACTTACCACAATTTGACAATAATCCATAAAATGGTATTAATAGAAGACATGATCCCTTTGGAACATTCTAGTTACATGTACATATCCCCCGATAAGGATAGAGGTGTTGCATCTAATTATATTTTTTCCACATGTTTTCTCAAGATCTCTTTCTAAGGACAACCACTAACCAAGATTCAATTATAATCAATCAAATGGATTTCAACATAAGTTTCTCAGCACGATGTGGCTTTGCATTCTTTTTCTTTGCAAGCTTTCTCAAATCTGTTACTAGAGACGGCCACTTACCACAATTTGACTATAATCCATAAAATGGTTACAAGACATGATTGTTTTAAAACATTATAATTACATGTATATCCCCCGATAAGGATAGAGGTGTTGCATCCAAGTATATTTTTTCCACATGTTTTCTCAAGATCTCTTTCTAAGGACAACCACTAACCAAGATTCAATAATAATCAATCAAATGGATTTCAACATAAGATTCTCAGCACTGTGGCTTTGCATTCTTTTTCTTTGCAAGCTTTCTCAATTCTGTTCCTAGAGACGGCCACTTACCACAATTTGACTATAATCCAAAAAATGGTTACAAGACATGATTGTTTTAAAACATTATAATTACATTTATTTCCCCAGATAAGGATAGAGGTGTTGCATCCAATTCTATTTGTCCCCACAGGTTTCTCAAAATCTCTTTCTAGAGACAACCGCTAACCAAGATTTGAATATAATCAATCAAATGGATTTCAACATAAGTTTCTCAGCACGATGTGGCTTTGCATTCTTTTTCTTTGCAAGCTTTCTCAAATCTGTTACTAGAGACGGCCACTTACCACAATTTGACTATAATCCATAAAATGGTTACAAGACATGATTGTTTTAAAACATTATAATTACATGTATATCCCCCGATAAGGATAGAGGTGTTGCATCCAAGTATATTTTTTCCACATGTTTTCTCAAGATCTCTTTCTAAGGACAACCACTAACCAAGATTCAATAATAATCAATCAAATGGATTTCAACATAAGATTCTCAGCACTGTGGCTTTGCATTCTTTTTCTTTGCAAGCTTTCTCAATTCTGTTCCTAGAGACGGCCACTTACCACAATTTGACTATAATCCAAAAAATGGTTACAAGACATGATTGTTTTAAAACATTATAATTACATTTATTTCCCCAGATAAGGATAGAGGTGTTGCATCCAATTCTATTTGTCCCCACAGGTTTCTCAAAATCTCTTTCTAGAGACAACCGCTAACCAAGATTTGAATAAAATCAATAAGAAGGATTTCAACATAAGATTCTCAGCTCTGTGGCTTTGCATTCTTTTTCTTTGCAAGCTTTCTCAAATCTGTTACTAGAGACGGCCACTTACCACAATTTGACTATAATCCATAAAATGGTATTAATAGAAGACATGATCCCTTTGGAACATTCTAGTTACATGTATATCCCCCGATAAGGATAGAGGTGTTGCATCCAATTATATTTTGTCAACATGTTTTCTCAAGATCTTTTTCTAAGGACAACCACTAACCAAGATTCAATAATAATCAATCAAATGGATTTCAACATAAGACTCTCAGCACTGTGGCTTTGCAGTCTTTTTCTTTGCAAGCTTTCTCAAATCTGTTACTAGAGACGGCCACTTACCACAATTTGACTATAATCCATAAAATGGTTCGGAAGACATGATCCTTTAAAACATTATAATTACATATATTTCCCCAGATAAGGATAGAGGTGTTACATCCAATTCTAATTGTCCCCACAGGTTTCTCAAAATTTCTTTCACGAGACAACCACTAACCAAGATTTGAATAAAATCAATAAGAAGGATTTCAACATAAGATCCTTAGCTCCATAGCTTTGCATTCTTTTTCTTTGCAAGCTCTCTCAAATCTGTTCCTAGAGACGGCCACTTACCACAATTTGAATGGTTACAAGACATGATCCTTTAAAGGAACTACAGCGTCTAGCTAGATGGCCTAATTTTCACAATTCGGCTCTCTATATGTAATTTTTCCCGGAGAAAAAGAATTTGGCAGTCATTTCTCATGAAATCAATCAATTTTGGGGTAATTAGTAAATATCTAATTGTCCTGGGAACGCCCCTTTTAAATCGCCAAAATGTGACGTCATCTAAAGAACGGACTAATGAACTAAATTCTGTAGATGACGCGTCATGACGTAAGCCAATGAATTGTCAATCACATGTCGATCACATTGCCGATTCCGGACCCTAAATGTGGGTGGGGCGTAAAGTGGCTGCTAAGTGAGATTTGGCATCAGAAAACTAGTCTTAAATCACTACTGTGTTTATTTTAATGGATTTTTTTTCGGCAGACCTATGTTTCAAGTCATCAACTATGGAATAAGTGTCAAAGTACGTTGTATTCTTTAGGTCCTTTAAAACATTATAATTACATATATTTCCCCAAATAAGGATATAGGTGTTGCATCCAATTATATTTTTCCCCCCACAGTTTTCCTCAAAATCTCTTTCTAGAGAAAACCACTAACCAAGATTTGAATAAAATCAATAAGAAGGATTTTAACATAAGATCCTTAGCTCCATAGCTTTGCATTCTTTTTCTTTGCAAGCTCTCTCAAATCTGTTACTAGAGACGCCCACTTACCACAATTTGACTATAATCCATAAAATGGTTAATACAAGACATGATTGTTTTAAAACATTATAATTACATATATTTCTCCAAATAAGGATAGAGGTGTTTCATCCAATTCTATTTGTCCCCACAGGTTTCTCAAAATCTCTTTCTAGAGACAACCACTAACCAAGATTTGAATATAATCAATCAAATGGATTTCAACATAAGTTTCTCAGCACGATGTGGCTTTGCATTCTTTTTCTTTGCAAGCTTTCTTTGCAAGATTTTAAGATAATCAATAAGAAGGATTTCAACATAAGATCCTCAACACCTTGGCTATGCATTCTCCAAGATTAGAAACAAAATGTGTTTTAATTGGTTTTGCTTTCTTCGCATATCTGCTCCTTTGAGACGCCTCCTTAGTACAATTTCCATCAAATCGATAAAAGGATTTCAACACAAAATCCTCAACATCCTTGATATGCATACTCCCTTACTAACAAAGGTACGCTTCTTTCCAACATCATATCCCCATTTGAACCTTCTTGATATGCATATTCCCATAACTGTCAAGGGTATTCTTCTCTTTCATTCCCAGAATTTCAAATGCGAAGATTTTTGGGATGTTTTTTTTTTCTACCTCATTTTTCTCATGCCTTTGTCGACATGAAGGCATTTCTAATGCAAAATAACATGCCTTTCTCTGTCTCCTACATGTATGTAATAGTATTCAGGTATTTCTTTATAAATGCACAGTGAGTCACTTTTTTCATGAATTCATATAGAGGAATTTTCTCATAAATGTTTAATAAAAGTTTGGATATATCAACCTTCTTTTCTGTTAACCCATTCAGTGCCCTACCAAAGTCAAAAAGTCTTCAATGGGTTAACACAAGTGTATTACTTAAAGGACCTAAAGAATACAACGTACTTTGGCACTTATTTCATAGTTTATGACTTGTAAAATAGGTCTGCCGAAAAAAATCCATGAAAATAAACACAGTAGTGATTTAAGACTAACTTTCTGATGCCAAATCTCATTTACAGCCAGTTTACGCCCCACCCACATTTAGGGTCCAGAATCGGCAGCGTGATTGACACGTGATCGACAATTCATTGGCTTACGTCATGACGCGTCATCTAAAGAATTTAGTTCATTAGTCCGTTCTTTAGATGGCGTCACAGGTTGGCGATTTAAAAGGGGCGTTCCCAGCACAATTAGATATTTACTAATTACCCCAAAATTGATTGATTTCATGAGAAATGACTGGCAAATTCTTTTTCTTCAAAAATTATGTATAGAGAGTCGAATTGTGAAAATTAGGCCATCTAGATGCTGTAGTTCCTTTAACAAACACAAGTGTATTACTTAAAGGGGACCACCACACAAATGATAACACAAGTCTATATGATTGGGTGACATTTTTTTATATCAACCTGTTCCCTTCGAAATTATGAGATTCCCATAGACTTTGTACATGGCCCACCCGATTCCCGTAAGAAAGGGGTTAAAACATGTTCAACACTTTCCAAAGGGTTGTGTAATTCATAAACAATACAATTAATCACCAACACTTAAGGAACCAACAGGGCATCATGGTGCCCCAATTCTATCTATACACGCATAATTAGTCTGGAAACCATTTTTTCTGAACATGTTGGTGGAATGGACTACTAAAACTATTACTTTTCATTTATAAGAATATTATTCTGGGGTATTGGTTCCCTTTAATTTTTCTTTCGGGAGAGTAACACTGTGACAGACATGGTGCTTTATAAGTTGCCAATATTATTATCGATTTTGTACTATTAACAGGGTAGGGGAATTTCAAATAAATTACTCGCTTGCATTTTTCTGGGTCCTTTCTAATTTCCCACCCACACACATATGGCTAGCCGGCTAGATACACTGTATGATCGCATGAAACAAAATTGCTAACGGGGAGTTGCTCACATTTTTCACACCTGAATGAGAGGACGTCAAATAAAATCATATTACCGGGCAAAGATTGACGTCATATTCCATCGTCTCTTGGATTTTGGACTGCACTCTGGCAGCTAAGCACTACACCTACTTCACCAATGCGAGACGGACTGGATCATTATTTATGGCACAACTCATTTCATAATTTCAGAATCAGACTGGCTCAAGTTTACTCATTTACAACTTGTCATGAAGATAGTCAAACCTGTCTTAGTGGCAACCTGCCTATAGTAGCCACCAAAAACGATCCCCTGCATATAAAAACAGTATTATACAGGGTGGCCCCCCAAAAAACGGAACGGGGCACTTCCCAAAATATAGTACCAAAATGTTTATGTCCATCGGATAGGGTGTCTTTTCCAATGAAAAACGATACCAAGAACAGTAATTTTGGTCGTGTAGTTTTTGTTTTAGGACGCTGTGAGTGAGACAATGTCAGGTGCCCATTTTGGTCAATTTTTACCCTGCCCGTAATACCATTGAACGACCATGCACATTCTCTCGGCACACGGCTGAGTGCACACTAACAATGGCGCGCGTTGTTCAACGCTATGAAAGGCGATTTATCAAGCACTGGCTCGGTAAAAATTGACAAAAATTGACAAAAAAGAGAACCTGACATGGTGTCACTCACAGCGCCCTAAAACAAAAACTACACGACCAAATTGACTGTTCTTGGTATCGTTGTTCATTTGAAAAGACACCCTATCCGACATAATACATTTGTTACTATATTTTGGGAAGTGCCCCGTTACGTTGTTTTTTTTTTTTTTTTTTTTTTCTTTGGCCACCCTGTATAACCTGTCTAAAGAGGTCACCTGACTACAGTGGCCACTTATCTTGTTTCCCATAATAGGTGGTCACTGTACACAGGTTTGGCTGTACCTGTGTTTGTTCGTCCTCTCATGGAGGTTGGACTGCAATCTGACAGGCACTTCATCTACATAACATAATGTGTGAGATTGGTTAGATCCTTTTTTATTGCATATCTTTTCTTTTTTTTCATTTCATTTTTTTTTTTTTTTTAAGCAGACACAACCTTCTAATTTCTTAATTTCAGGATCAGACTGGCTCAAGTAAACACATTCACATCTTGTCTTGAAAATGCCCGTGTTTGGTGAATGAAAAGTATGTCTTCTCATGGAGGTTGTTTTGCACTTTGGCAGGCACTTCACTTCACTTACTACACCAATGTGAGATGGGCTAGATAATTATTTATCGCAAATAGTTTTTTTTTCTTTTTTAATTTGATTTTATTTCATTTTTTCATTTCAGGAAGGCACAACTTACTCATTGCATACTTTCAGAATCAGAATCGACCTGGGTTCCTGCTCCATGAGCTCCAAAGGCACCCATCAAGCGGCATGGCCCAGTTTATTATTTACGTCTGGGACTGCCCTTCATCATCACCATTCGAGGGACCCAGCATAGGTTCAAACCCTGCGCTGATTAGTGCAAAGAGCAGATCTCTGACCACTAGACCAGATCACCCCTTCACACTCCTCCACTCACACTAGCTTTATACAGTCATGTACATGTTCAACTCTAGTACATACAATAAACTACATTGTATAGGGGCATGGTCCAGTGGCCAGTGGCCAGACACCACACATCCACTATTGTGGCCCAAACAATGAGTACAATAACCACATGTAGTTTCCCTCTATCCATGCATTCACCCATATTGGGTGCATTGTCATCAGTGGCATAGCTTGGTCGGACTGATTGGGGCGGGGGGGGGGGGAAATTAATTATATGGGGGGGGGGGGGGGCACATATCATGTTTTATAATTTTTGTATTTGCCCTAATTTTTGTTATTGTTTTTGTCAAAATATTGAGAGAAGGGTGTTGGGCATGCCCCCCCCCCCCCCTCCTCCCCCCTCTCCCTTTGTAGCCACATCAATGGCTGTCACATCATCTGAAATTATTTTCTTATTCATAAAATAAAGTTAACCCATTGAATACATCTTGAAATTACTAGCAATGTGTATTATTTAACCATAAATCAGACACTGTAAATGATAATGATTAAATTAACCCTTTTTCAGTTAAAGTCTATGGGAATGGATTTAACCTTTATCAAATTGTCCTCAAATGGGGTAATCAATAAGTGTGCACATCAACAGAAAAAAACAAATCTTTAAATGGGGCAACTTTTGACATCAAACGATTTGTCAATTAAGAGAAAAGCCTAATTTGTAAATGGGGCGCAAGCTGACATTTAGAAATTAGCTCAATATCTGGAACAGAGCTTGTTCAAGCCAAAGAATCTGCGGTAACGGGTAACATTAAAGGTCAATTCATTTCCCAAGAGTCAAATCTGCTATTCCTAGATTCCCACTTTTAGATTCACTTAACCCATTTAAGGAATGGTAAAAAAAAATATTCCCTTTAAAGGGACTTAGTAACATTGTCCAAATCCTCAAAATAAAATTGTAATTCTAGCGGTTCCTTTATACCTTGTTGTATTCGTATTAACAATAAAATCATGGGACAGCTTTCGGTTTTTCAAATTTCCCTTTCATTACAAAGATATGTATGATTGAAGTATTTAGATAAGAAAATCTCCGGGCGAGATTTTCATCCCTGTACAAAGTGAATGCAGTGAGTTGGTGAATATCACCCAATATCACTTTGCATTTTCGCTCATTACTTGGCCATACATTGTCCATTTGACCTGAAATTTTCACACAATACCCTGAGGACATATGAGATAACAACAGTATACATTGCATCAACCATTCATCAGTTTTTGCACATCTCAACAAAGTTACTAGATCCCTTTAAGGTCTATGGAGAGTACAATGTGTTAAATACATGGTCCGTAAAAGGAGCTTTCTAGCTCAGTCGGTAGAGCACCGGACTAGCAATCTAGAGGTCTTGGGTTCAAATCCCGGGGACATGGGCGTAGATCTGTCATTGATACCCATTCAACAGGGGGGGATGATCTATTCATTCATCCCCCCTGATGAATAGGTATTACGTAAGTCTCTACGCCC
Source organism: Echinarachnius parma (assembly GCA_037951105.1). Classification (NCBI taxonomy): domain Eukaryota; kingdom Metazoa; phylum Echinodermata; class Echinoidea; order Clypeasteroida; family Echinarachniidae; genus Echinarachnius; species Echinarachnius parma. The sequence goes on along the minus strand of JBAMJV010002739.1, from coordinate 1,888 downwards.
ATGCCCGGGGAAGCCCGATTTTCTTTGCTCCTTTTCATTTATATTTCATAACTAGTATGTGAAGATTTTTGTTCATTTTCCATTAAATGATATACATGCATTATGTGCTGGGGTTAAAGAATACACGTTTTTTATTTCAAATGGATGGTTTTCAGCAGTATTTTTGCATCAAATGGATAGTTTCTCATTAACCACGTACTGGCTCAAATACAACAATGCATAATGTGTAAATTAGGTTGCATGGTGTGCTTTTTTAATTCAAATAAATAGAATTATCAAGTTCAAGTTCAAGTTCAAGTTCAAGTTGATTTTATTGTCCATAAGGAAATTTGTTGCGTTATATGCAATAATCGGAGAAAACGAAATATTTACAACAATATATACATTTACATAAATCATAAGTCTTTTGATAAATTCGTTCAGATAACCATTAGTATGTTCATGAGACAAGGAAGGTGCACACAATGCTTAACACATATTGTTTACAAACACCTACAAATATTAATATATATTTTGATTGTTTTAGTAATTGTGTGTGTCCAAAAAGTCTATCCATAAATCAAAATTTATCATATCACATCATTTTATATTATTCCATATCAAAATCATTCCATTTCATTAACATGCTCATTAATTTCTATATCTAAATATAGCATAATTAATATAATGTTTCACATGAACACATGTTCTATGCAATTATTTGTATCAAGATTATGCAAAATTAAATGTCTAATCTGTATCGCTAATTCGCTATTCATATCATTCAAATTATCAAACATATTTAAACTGATCTTATTCAAACATACTAATTTTGTTATATATATGATAAATATATATTACAAAATTATGTTTGATTTAAACACATAAATACTGTATATATTGTGGTAGAAAGTGTTTTAACCCATTTTTTTTTTTTTTTTTTCTTGGGGACAAGTTGACTATGGTTTTAGCAAGCCTCCACACTAAAAAAAATGTCTGCGTGCCCCTTCGGGCCAGTAAATTCATGAATTTTCAAATTTTACTTGCCCGAACAGAAATTTACTTGGCCTCAAAAAACAATACTATGTGAAAAAAAGAGAAAATTTAATTGTGCTATGGGTAGCTCGATCTGCTTGGCAAATTTCCCTCTTGATTATAGATGGAAATTTACTTTTTTCTCTTATAGTTGAACAAAAATGTTAGTTGCCTGATCGGGCAACCAAATTAGACCATTTATGAAATTTTACTTGCCCGACATTGATTTTTACTTGCCCCGGACAACAGGGCAAGTGCTAGTGTTGAGCCCTGGTATTAGCACACATCATCTTAATTAACTATTAGGTACAGAACTAATATCTGTTAATTACAATGTAGGTCAGATGATGGACAGTTAATTACAATTAATAAAACTCAATTTGATTCGTTATCAGTGCTTATTGAGGGTAGGAAGGTGGATGATTTCGAAAATAAGATTTAACTTGCTTTCTAATTAACCCTAAAAGTGCCATTTGACAATATCTCCAGTGGTGAAGGACATCGTTACTAGGCAAAAGTTTAATAACAATTTGATGATTTTCATTAAGAATAAGTATGTACGAGACATATACAGTAAAAAATGTATATAAAGACCACCCAATGTAGACAGAAAATGTGGTCTTTATCAGCAGGTGGTCCCTATATACAGGTTCATTTACATGTAAACTGCAATCAAGGGAGACAAGAATACTGGTCTCTACAGACAGGTGGTCTCTATAGACAGGTTCATTTACATGTAAACTGCTTTCAAGGGAGTCAAGATTAGCGGTCTTTATCAGCAGGTGGTCTCTATAGACAGGTTCATTTACACGTAAACTGCATTCAAGGGAGACAAGATTACTGGTCTCTACATACAGGTGATCGCTATCAAAAG
>JBAMJV010002738.1:0-10969 GCA_037951105.1 Echinarachnius parma | reverse complement strand
TGGATCAACTTTGGGATCTCGCAACTCGTTGGACGTTGGAATATGGATGGATGCCAACGTTACAAACACGAAAGCTATTAGACGTTGGACAAACGATAGATCGATAATGGTCCATCGTTGTTGCCAACGTTGTACCAGCGTCATTTGGGCGTACGTACACATTGTTGGTCTAACGTTGCCAGTCAACGTTGGAGCAACGTTGCACAACAAATGGCCAGCATTGGTCCAACGATGGACCAACGTTTGCTCGCTACCTGGGTATATTTACCCATTTTTAATATAGAAAGAAACCTATTATATTCATCGATGGAGTCAGAACGTAGATAATAAAATATATTAGGTAAAATTGTACAGTAATATTCTATCAAATGTCAATTGGCAGATCGACCTTATAATCCCTTGCAAAAAGCGCACACTTCATGTTTTTTAAGGCTTATATACCTTGATTGGAATGGCCCAAATCTCGTTGATATTCATGAAGAAGTACATCACCCGGTTAGCATCCACATACATGTGATTGGCCACGTGACCCAAGGCGCCCCCTGACATTGCGTGCGTTGATATTCGCAAGGATTTCTCATACACCATGCTCTGAAAAAAATGAATCAGTCAAATTAAGATGATTTAATCAGCATTATAATGTGATTAGAGTTACGCAGATAACTGGATAACAATTTTGAAATTTAAATGACTTTGCGGTATATATCAATAGTAAAAAAACATATACGTATACACCTGCCGACAAAAAAATCATCAAGAACAGTAGAAGATTAAACTTACATTTGCAAAACGTTACAAACTACCAACTTTACTCGCGTTTACTCATTCAAATACTTGAAAATCAAATAGTGATACCTGAATGGCCGATCTCGCATGTAATCCCTGGACGGCTACCATATGTTGACTAGTCTGGTTGCAAAGGTGCTGGATGATAGATGATATGACGATGCAACCCACCAGAATGAAACCATTGGAGAAGAACTCATCTATTGTGACATCATGAGGGCGAGGAACCTAATGTAGAAACATAATGAGTATGTTTAATTGATTCATTCATCGATATACATGTATTCATTAATGCGTTTATGCCTTATTGATTTATCGGATTGATTGATTGATTGATTGATTGATTGATTGATTGATTGATTGATTGATTGATTGATTGATTAATGAAAGGACATAAAACGGTTCTTTAATTAATTGAGTGGGTGATTTGTCAAGTGATTGGTTAATTGATCGGGGATTGATATATTACAGTTTGATTGATTGATCGTTTGATTGATTGATATGTTAATTGATGAAATGACCTAAAATGGTTCTTTAATTGATTGGGTGGGTGATTTTGTCAAGTGATTGGTTTATTGATCGGGGATTGATTTACAGTTTGATTGATTGATTGATTGATTGATTGATTGATTGATTGATTGATTGATAACCTTATTTATTTATATGTTGAATTATTAAATGACATATTGACTGTTTGATAGGTTGATTGATTGTATTACTGGTTGTTTGGTCAAATTTTGTTTTTAAGGATTCAATTTCAATTTCAATTTATTCATGTTTCCAACAAAACATTACAAATCAATTATAGTCATTTATAAACAAAAAATTAAGGTATACATATTAGAAACAAGAGGGTCCACTAAAAAGCAGTGCTTGTACAATTATGGACCCCTCAATTAATAGTTAAGAATAATGAATAAATACATTAATCAATTAATAAATTCGTCACTACAAACGAACTTAAAAAAAGGAAAAAAGGGATGCCAACAGAGACAAAAATGGGACAAGAGAGAACGTTACATGACAAAGATAGAAGAAGACAGTCAAAATACACAAATTAGACACTGCAAAAAATGAGAGAGATCGGGGGTACAAAAAATAGTACAAAAGGATGAGCTGCATGTGGGATTGAGAAGAAAAAGAGGAAACAGATTTGCGCTTTAGATAGGATATATGCATGAGAGGGCACAATTTAACTTATCAAATTACATTTTTTTAGTCAGCGATATAATTCAATGATGTTGATAAGAATTTTTATTTTTTATTTAAAATATTAATCGATGGAGCATTTTTTACTTCCATAGAATTCCATAATTTGGGGCCTTTATATATAAAAGTATTTTGAGCTTAGAGAGCAAGAGAGGTAAATTAAACTCTTCAATATAATACAATTATAATATTATAACAAGGCTGTTATAATACTTGTACATACATCTTTTACCTTAAAGGGGTAGTGCAGTTTTGGTAAAGAGGGCGCTGCACAACACAATTTATTTGTGAGGTAATGAAAAACTGAGTGTCGAATTTGAAAGAACATGCAATTGTAATGGCGGAATAAACTTTATTTGGTCAAAATCGTAAAAATGCTTACACTTTTTCAAAAAATGTAAAAAGCGGTTTTTAAATAGTTGTTGATTATCTCTCTATTTAATCATTATTTTAACAAAACATCACATGCATAATTTTGTATGAAAAGTGGTTGAAACCAATGCTTTTTTTTAGAGAGCGCCCTCTTGTGTGTTAATGGCTCTTTTTGAATGATAACAGGCTTTTTACTTGGTCGTTTGTAATTTTGTATACCTTTTGAGCATGGTGGAGTTCTAACTATTAGTTTGTAATGTTACTGTGCAGGTTTTGGTTACTAAAGTTCAGCCTTACCAAAACTGTACTAAGCGTCTGTGTGGGAGCGAAAGGGGGAATTACAAATAATACGAATAGCTTTCTTTTGTAGTAGCAACACTTTATCTAACAATGTTTTATGTCTGTTACCCCAAACGAAGACACCATAAATAAAGTATAGGAGTATCAAGGAACTATAAAGCATAATTAAATAATTAATTAAAAGGAAGACATGTCTTTACTTTATTAATAATACTATACCAATATTTCGAGAAATAATTTTACAAATATTATTAATGTGATATTTCCAAGAAAGGTTATTATTAACAGTTTCACCCAAAAATTTAATAATTGAAACACACACAAAAGGGGTGTTTTCCAAAACTATGTTAGCTGGCAACGAATCTATAGATTTACTAAACAATATATATATCGTTTTCTGGAGATTCAATGATAATTTGTTCGCCCTAATCCACAATAAAATATTACTCATTTCAATATCAATTATTTCAACTACTGTTTTCTATCTGAAAAATAGCTCCTGAACCACTCCAAAGCCATCCCACGTACACCATAATGTGAAAGTTTATAAAGTAAAATGTCGTGGTTAATCGTGTCGAAGGCCTTGGAGAAGTCCAGGAAAATGCCTACCATGTGAGAAGATTTGTCGATGGCATGAGCTACCTTTTCAATAAAAGACAATAATGCGTGTACAGTATTATGTTTTTCCTTTAAATCAAATTGAAAATTAGAACAAATATATATATATCTTTTTTAAAGATACTGTCCGAAAATAAATTATCTTTTTAAAATTTTCGAAAAAGAGGACAATAAAGAAATTGGTCGATAATTATTTACATCTAACTTATCACACTTTTTAAACAAAAGAATGACCTTAGCAATTTTCAAGAGTTTGGTACCTGACCATTATAATAAAGAAAAATTAAAAATATGAACGAGAGGATCCACAACGGAAGATAATGCCCTTTAAATTTTTTTTTATTTATTTCATCATGCCCTGAGCTTTTTTTAGAATCTAGTTTCGATACAATATATACAATTTCATATCTATGAGTAAGAACAAAAAATATAAAGTTTGGATTGGGCTGGCCCCCCAAAATCATCAAAAATTAACAGCAAGATTTTCACCGATCGATGAAAAATAATTATTTAAATATTTACTATGTCCCTAGGGTCCTCAACAATCTCATCATTAAACTTAATTTTTGATATGTCATATATCAACTACATTTGTCTTTCACAATTTTCTTGTAGTAAACGCTTTGTTCAAGAGTAGCAAAAATAATGTCCAGATCGTTTAAAATATTTGTCTTATTTAAGCTATTTTGATATAAAACATTGTGTAAATGAATACATTGTGTAAATTAATAAAAGAGCAAGTTCTTCTCAGGATTATTTAGAGTTGTTCCCAAGAGGACATATTTACTAACATTTTGATGCATCTTGTCACCTTCAGCGTAACTCCTAGTGATATTAGCGGCAAATGAAGTGATGCCTCCCACAGCCATCGGCCCCACGTAGCCCAACAGATCGGCTAGAAGCTTCAGCAAACCCGCTGCTGCAATCCGCCATCCATAAGCCCTAGCCAAGATGCGAATGAGGCTAGGCGTTCTCTTGCCAACAATTCCAGACTATTTGTCAAGAAAACACAATATTGTGAGATGAATCTTAAAATACCCAAATACTCAAAGTTAGGGTACCGAAAATAACAATTCGTTTGGTTTCATTAGATTAAAAGGGCTTTTGATGATAGCTTTGAACAAAACATCGGAGTATACCGCAATAACCTGAAAACACCAAAACGGCAAAATAATATAATTGTATGGACTATTATATCGTTTTGTTGTGCACGCCAACGGTTCGTAGATATACGTAGATGAGATAGTGCACATAATACATGTTTTAGTTAGTATTAACGTGAAATAATTATCTCAATAATCTCTTTCACGGCCGGAACGTGAGCTAATATAGCCCTAAATCTAATTAATTTCCATTCGCAGAAGCCATCGAATTGGTGTACGCCCATACCAACCCATAGTACATTTAGGCTGTAATACGAAGTCATGATTCGTGACATTCGAACAATTACTGACTGAATCAGATACAAATCGAAACTAAGGATATACGCTTTCTGAACGCGTATAAGCAGCTTGCTAGCATTTCAAGCTGTTTAAACAAATCTCTCCTCTCATAATCCATATTAAAAATGTTTCGGGGATTTCACTTTTTGTTTCGTTACCTCCATCAATACCGGTATAACAAAATCCTTGTCCATCTTCATGTTAAAAGCATTGTGTTAAGTATAAACACATTAACGCTGTCAAATTTAACAAAAATCACTAATAGCTTTCACTTTTCTCTTGCACCTTGTTGTTGGCTTTTGGTAGCAGAAGAATGAAATTGGTTTTGATTTTTCAAATGTTTCCCTAAGTATGCAGATATTTAAGATGGAATGGAACTGGCAGTAGGTGATACAATCTGACATCGTTTTTGCCATTTTCACTAGGAACTGTCACAACAATACAAACAAAACAATCTTGCAGTCTCGAAGTCTCAAATATCGCTTTAAGGAAAATCTGATGAATTTAAATCACCTCGTCTTTGTCGAAATTAGCCTCTTTAAATTGCGAATAAACGTTCTGAGCAGAGTGGACCTCCGGCATGGTGCCAAGCTTGTCCTGTGTGATGGGCCTGCGAAACCCGGAGGAGAAGAGGAACTGGAGCCACGAGAAAGTCAGCTGTGAGGGGAGACTGCATGTTTGCGATTCCTGGTAAAACGTCCTATCGTTGCTCGCAATCTCTTCTTCGGTGTGATATTTGCTTTGGTCTTGAAAACTCTCCACGACCTAGATGTATGCAAAGTTCCCCCACACATAAGAACAATCATGAAGAACACAAATTGTGTCCGGCTCTGGCAACATCAGACTCTTGTTGGCAAACCACGTTTTGCAGAAAGTGAAAACGATGCATTTATTTTTTAACAAAATAAGTCGACATATAGTTCCGCCAAATTGTGTATTATTTATTTTGTATAAATTTGGTATCAAATACTTAGTTTTCTCAATTAGTATAACATTCTCAATCAGACAAGAGCCCGATTTTGCCAAGAGCCGTTACATTTAATACGAGCATGTGAGTTGCGATGGAAATCTACTTACATTACATTTATCAAAGTCTTTGTAAAGCCGCCTTCCGCTGATTCCAGTTGTATGCTCTGCTGACATCTCTGATGTCAACAAAGTACGCAACCTGGGGGTCATCATGGACAAGCATCTATCAATGTCTGATCACGTTACGAAAATCTGCCAATCGACAATTACAGCCATTCGACAAATTGGACAAATTAGACAATATCTCAATAGGGCAACAATTGAAATTCTTCTCCAATCATTGATACTTGTAATGTGCTTTTATATGGTCTTCCTAACAAGGAATTAAACCGTCTTCAGAGCTTTCCAAACACAGCTGCTAGATTAAAGGGATCTAGTAACTGTATTGACATGTGCAAAAAGTGATGAATGGTTGATGCAATGTATATTGTTGTTATCTCATATGTCCAGATGGTATTGTGTGAAAATTTCAAGTCAAATGGACATTGTATGGCCATGTAATGAGCGAAAATGCAAAGTGATATTCAGTAACTCACTGCACTCACTTTGTACACGGAAGAAAAACTCGCCCGGAGTTTTTCTTATCTGAATACTTCAATCATACATATCTTTGTAACAAAAGGGAAATTTGAAAAACCGAAACCTGTCCCATGATTTTATTGTTAATACGAATACAACAAGGTATAAGGGAACCGCTAGAATACAAATTTGATTTTGAGGATTTGGACAATGTTACTAAGTCCCTTTAATCGTTGGTGCTCGTTCAGGAGATCCTTTCTCCCCCATTTTTACAAAGTCTTCATTGGCTACCAGTTGAAAAACGTGCCATTTTAAACATTCTTCTTATGTGCTATAAAGTTGAGAATACTATATCTCCACCTTACTTGATTGAATGGATTCACCGACACACCTCCTGTACACACTCTTAGATCATTATCACCGACACACCTCCTGTACACACTCTTAGATCATTATCACCGTCACACCTCCTGTACACACTCTTAGATCATTATCACCGACACACCTCCTGTACACACTCTTAGATCATTATCACCGACACACCTCCTGTACACACTCTTAGATCATTATCACCGACACACCTCCTGTACACACTCTTAGATCATTATCACCGACACACCTCCTGTACACACTCTTAGATCATTATCACCGACACACCTCCTGTACACACTCTTAGATCATTATCACCGACACACCTCCTGTACACACTCTTAGATCATTATCACCGACACACCTCCTGTACACACTCTTAGATCATTATCACAACAACTTTTCATTGTTCTCTTGCTAATACTCAGACTTACGGTATTGGCCCTTCTCAAAATCAGCCCCCACACTTTGGAATGCACTACCACTTGAAATTCGAAAAAATACCCTCAAGTAACTCATTTAGGCAAGCTCTGAAGACATTTCTCTTTGTTTGATTTATCTATATATACATGTTTGCCTTTATATTGAATTTATTCATGTTTGTATTGTGTAAATGTGTTATTATATAAAGCGCATAGGGAATGTATTGTGCATTATTATGCGCTATACAAATTGAATTATTATTATTATTATATTTCGTTTGTTATTCAAAACTATACTATCTTGAGATAATTCAAAACTACCAAAACAATTATCAGAAAATAACATTGTGGAAATTACATAAAGTCTGAGGGCAAGGAAAGCTGCATGTGTGTGATTCCCGGTCAAATGTTTCCATCGACATTTTGTTTCTTTCTTGGTTTGATAATATTTCTGATTTAATATTATAAGATCTGTATAATTTTTAAGCCATACGAACTGTACAAAAGTAGTACAATCATAGATAAATAAACATACAAAACTTACTACAAATAATTACTAATTAAATAGTGGTAATACTCGTCCTTAACGAACATTTTACATGATACGAAATGATAATGCAAATCATCGTGTTAAAAAAGGACGTACCAGTAAGGGATGTTCGATTATGGTTAAGTAAGTAGCATGAAAATATTTATGTGACGATTCAAACAAAATCAATTACTTACATGTCTTGAAACCACAATCAGTTCACAGAATACCAAAGTGCCATAAAATGCAATAAGTAATACCAACAATAGTGCCCTCATCGGGAATCTGTCATCCTTGTCCAACGATAAAACATAGACATACAAACACAAGCTGGTTGTTATGAACGATGTTGACCAGTAACATAGCAGCGGCCAGAGCATCTGCGTAAGACGCCACACTTCAGCCAAGTGGCAAGTTAACATGGAAACAGTAATTCCCGCCAGAGCGAATATTCCCGGGAGGTAAAGACGCGGCTGCGTTGGGAATCTGTTCCCGCGAAAAGTCCCGTCGCTGAGGATTCCCTCCGCGCTCAGGAACAGTCCCGTAACGAGAATGAAGAGTTGTGCAATCCATCTTAGACAGTGGGCCTTGAAGCGCCTATGCTTGGTCGGAGATTGGCAGTGCCTGAACCTTCGCCAGCACGCTATGGTCACTAGCTGCACTGATGAGAGAATCACGAAGATGAAATGTGGGAGAAGGAATATTTCGTTACGAATACACTCATTTGTGTATTTCGTGACGCAAAAGTCCTTAGAATTTGAAAAGTCGGACAAATTTCCCCCACAAAATAATGAAGTATCCATTAGATTAATTGACTCCATTGTACGTGTGGTACGTGTGATTGCTGGAAATACGAGTGCGAAGCTCGGAAATGCGATTATACAAAAATGTGAATACATAAATTGTACTTGCGTCCCACAAATTTCACGCCATATCATAATCCGATCTCCGAAGCCAATGTGTGATTCCACGAATGAGTACACTTCTTATAGTCCGTGCACTTTGGCATACTTTGCCGAATTGTGTCACCCAATTATAACCATAAACGCACCGCATAAATAATACTCCTGTCTAAAGTCCAAATGCCACCCAGAACAATCAATAACTGAACCGGAATCAAGCTTTGGTATACCAAATTTGACAAAACCACACAATTTTTTAGTCGATCAGGATCGGTTTTGAAAAATTACGGGTCAAGGCCTGACTGGACAAGCGATGCGTGTGTTGTTGACTTGTTGTTGTTGATATTATTATTGTTGCAAACAGAATGTATCATGTATCCTTTGTTCGATGGATGACGTACCAATTTTTGCAAAATTGCGACAATGAAGAATGGTACTCAGTGGCGTAGCGACGGGGGGGGGGGGGGGGTGGGGGGGGGGGCACGGGGGGGGGGGGGGCACGTGCCCCCCAATAATTTGGAAAAAACAATAGAAAACATAAGGGGACATTTTTTGAAAAAACAAAGAAATACATAAGATGTGCCCCCCCTCCCCAATAATTTTGCGTGCCCCCCCCCCCCCAATCAGTCCGACCACGCTACGCCACTGAATGGTACTAGTGGCGTAGCATGGTCAGACTGATCGATAGGGGGGTGGGGGGGGGGGGTATTGTTTGGGTGCCCCCATGAGGATGCCGCTACGCCACTGGTTAGTAGTTCACCCTTATAGACCCGTCCAAAAGTTCAGGTACACGATCAGATCAGGTTTTGGTAGTAATCTCTTAGCCTAAATATTACTTCCGAATAATCGGTCAATTCCGTCAATACTACTTGGGTAGCTAATAGTCCAGGGCCCCGTTGCATAAAGAGATACAATCGATTGTAAGTTACAAATTGTAACTTACAATTAATTGTAAGTCAGGTCGTGTGTTCTACATGCGCAAATCTGATTGGTTGATACGCGCAAATTTTCTGACTTACAATCAATTTTAACCGACAATCGATTGTATCTCTTTCTTCCGATTAATCGGTAAATTCCGTCAATACTAAACTGAGCGCCAAAAGAAACTTATCACTTCTTTAGAGCGGCGCTCACTAAAATCCATAGCATCAAATTGAATCATATTTAGACACAGATACGTTATCATTCTCCTTTTGAAGCATATCTGAAAAAATAAAAGGTTGCTTTTGCCCCCAAAAAAGAGAAAAATGCGATAGAATCGCTACAGATCACTTTTCAAAAATCACAGAATCTGCTCGCTGCGAACCTCCACGAAAGGTGGTCTATTCAGAACTTTCAATAGCTATTCATTCAACTTCAAAGGCGGGTTATGTAACCACCAGACTGGCTATTGTCCGTACCGAGCTCCGTGCCCGGAAGGCGAGCAGTTTCTGTGATTATTGAAAAGTGACCTGTACGATTCCATCGAATTTTTCTCTTTTTTGGCAAAAGCAACCTTTTAATTTTTTCAGATATGCTTCATAAGGAGAATGATAACTTATCTGTGTCTAAATATGATTCAATGTGATGCTATGGATTTTAGTGAGCGCCGCTCTGAAGAAGTGATAAGTTTCTTTTGGCGCTCAGTTTACTTGGGTAGCTAATAGTCCAGGGCCCCGTTGCAGAAAGAGATACAATCGATTGTAAGTTACAATTAATTGTAAGTCAGGTCATGTGTTCTACATGCGCAAATCTGATTGGTTGATACGCGCACATTTTCTGACTTACAATCAATTTTAACTTACAATCGATTGTATCTCTTTCTGCAACGGGGCCAAGATAGTTGTTTGAAATATTGACTCTCTTTATGCGGCGTTCCCACTGTCGTGCGATCCGTTACGAACGCCACGATTGGCCATTCGTAGCTGATCGTGGAACTTCTCTAAAATTTCAGGTTTGGATACGAGGTGATGCGAGTCGATACGTTCTGGTGCGATTTGGTGCGCTTGGATGCGATGTGGTCACGATTGGTCAATATCAGGTGACACGATCTGGTCTCCCGTTCAGATACGATCATATACGTTCCGATAGGATTGTCCCTATTGAGTCCACGATTGGGTCTCGATGTGACACGATCATCACGATCGGGGTCCCCGATTTGGGACGATCGGGTACGTGCAGATACGTTCGGATACCGTCCGATACGTTCATCACGAACCGATGCGCTCTGTTGCGATAGGATACGATTGTAGTCGCGATGTCTTTCACGATGAGGATCGAGAGTGATCACGATTTGAGCTACGATTGGACCCCGACGGATATATATATATACAGCCCGACTGACCATGGACTGATGGCAGAAGTTGAGGATGATGACAACGTGACATTTGCTGTATTACTGTATGCTCACATCGTGCGGTCGCCGTTGCATTTTTCCTTGCCGTACGATGTCAACAAATTGTTTAACGCGGGGTTTAAAAAAAAGAATGCATC
>JBAMJV010002737.1:0-49383 GCA_037951105.1 Echinarachnius parma | reverse complement strand
TTAGCATTCATTTCAAATTTGATAAATCATTAACTTAACTTTTTAAATTTAAATTTAAAGATGAACGTTATTTGTTTAGCCTTTATAGAATGACTTGTGAAGGGAATATGTATTCATATAACATGTACATGTTCGGACCTACTAAACTCTATGATGTCTGACAATCACTTAACTCAGACATAACCGTGCATCATCATCTGGGCCCCGTTGCAGAAAGAGATACAATCGATTGTATGTTGCAATTCAGATCACGTGTTCTAGATGCGCAAATCTGATTGGGTGACACGCGTAAATTGTCTGACTTACGATCAATCGTAACTTACAATCGATTTGTATCTCTTTCTGCAACGGGGCCCTGGTCAGCCCTGCATAGTGGCGTAGCTACAGGGAGTTGGTGGGGGTAGGGTGGAGGCCTGGGGGCGCGTGCCCCCAATTATTTGACAAAAAACGTAAACAAAACATAAAATCCTTTAAAAAATACATTAAACACATAATAGGTCTGCTCAACTAATGATTCGCGTGCCCCCAATCTGTCCGACCATGCTACACCACTGGCTTTGCACGCATATTCACTTTTCGGAGGAGTAATATGGTACTTTGAAATTGATAAGGTCAACCTTAAGGTTGAGGCTAGGGCTATGGTGGAAGTCATTGAACAAAAATGTAATTCTAATGCTATTCGAAACGCATACTCCCATTACTATGCCGTATATAAAATCCTTTAAAAAACGCGGAATGTCACGGGATGCTACGTGGAGGCTTCTGAAATCTGAGATAGAAGGGTTTGAATGTGCAGACGCGTTCAATCAATTATGAGTAGTTACGACTGGGACCGCCCTTTAACGTCACCATCCGAGAGACGCGGCCAAGATTCGAACCCGGGTTCGATTACTGCGAAGAGCGGAGCTCGGACCAATATAATAAACCAGAACACAGTCGGGGGGGGGGGGGGGGGCTTGATCAATATGGTGTCAAGAGCTTGACGTCAACATATAGGCCAAGGTCAAGTTCAAGTTTATGTTAAGTGTTATTCTCATAACGAGCAGGGAGTTGTAATTATTAATATTAAAGTACGCTATAACATTATTATCCCTGACGTGTAATAACAACCAGAGCGAATATTACCTTAGTTTGTTTCTGAAACAATAACATTATTATTGAATCAATAATACTCCATTGTAGCATGTGTATGTGATCACATAGATACGTATAGGCCTATATCATGTACATATAATTATGTCATATTGATCTTCTATAATGTGCCGATTTCACTTGTCGTGTTATTGTGTCAATATTCTTAATGAAAAGTGAGATTTGTTTTACGTAGGGTCAGGGTCTAAACTGCGTCTTCCTGGACTTACGTCACGGCCAAGCTAGAAAATCGAAACATTTGAAAAGAAAGCTGCATACTGCCTTGATATGAAATATTATTGTCGACATTGATGTACGGTCAAGCGAATTTGACGCGAAATCAATATTTGGAATTGCCGTTGAGTCAAGGTTAAAATGTTTAGAAAATTCAAAGGGGACAAAGAAGTATATATACGACCCAAATAAAATAGAGATATACGGTGTATCGTCCTTTTAAAGGGCGCTACAATATGATTGTCCCTGACATGTAATAACAACTAGAGTGTGTAATGGTATTGTTTCAATAATATTTCTTTTGCACCATGCGTATACCGTATGTGGCCACATAGTAATGATAATGATGATAATAATATACAAATATACCAAGCTGTGAGAAAGTATAGTGGAATTATATATCTGAGGAGGGACTGGCATAGAACTATTTTTTCCGAGGGGCGAAGCCCCGAGGACAAAAATAGTAACTATGCCAGTCCCTCCGAAGATATATAATTCCACTATACTTTTGAACTAAAAGCTTGGTATATTTGTTTTATATCCCTTCTGTTTGCTATATATCCTTCGCATGATTATAATCATCGCACAAATAAATTATTTCAATTAAACTTAAGTATTATAAAGGAAAAACAAACCATTGATCATAGAACCATCACTGCACTATGTTCTGTTTGTGACACTGGCCCACTTAGCGCAATAGTCCTGGCACAGAGCGCGTATTGCGCTATGTTTCCATTCATGGTTACGCGCATTAACAACTAATGCGCACACAAATACAAAACGCGCGCATCAAAGTGAATAATTAACCCGCTTTACATACACGTACGTCACACGTGTGTAATTGAATATGGGAAAACAGCTATTCGTAAGTACATTACAGCGCGCATACATTACATGAAATGAAATTAAATTAAATGAATTACTGTCACGACCATGGAAGGACAACGATGCAAAATGTGCACCATTTTCGAAATTGTTTACTTCGAAAACCGCCATGTTATACATGAAATGCATCTCTAGAATATTTTGTGGAACTTGTTGATATTCACGGGTGAAAATATTCTGTATTTCGTTTTAAATTAATCTTTGGGAAATCTCGTCGAGCATCTTTCGCAAGCTAAAACAAGACCTCCCCTCGCAGAGAAGCTGTTCTCTACGGGTAATATGATATCAAAGACGCTTAATGAAAAGACCGACCACTGTACAATTATCCTGTACAAAGTGAATGGGCAGAGCGCGATGTACAAAATTATCACGCACTTTGATACGCAGGCTTTTCATTATGACGTCACAATAACAATGTTTACTTCGCCTGACTAAAAATAACTTCAAGAACACGTGATAAAGTTTGATGACCCCAAATTTGCATATCGCGCGTGAAATTTGTTTTGCGCACTTGGATGCGCGTACAATAATAAAGAATTAAATAAAGACAGTGCGCGGACTGAGCGCGCGTTAACATTAAAATACGCGAGTAGCCATTGCCATTTTTTCTCTACACGGTAAGATCTTTAAATTTCAAAAAATATATTTCTCACAGCTATAATTCTAAACGCAAAAACGCGATCGACAATAATTTTTAAATATTTTTAACTAAACAAAGACAAAATTAAATAAGCAAAACAATGTGTCCCCTAGGTGTACCCAACTTGGAGATAAGCTGATGTTCAATCGTCATACTAGCCTGAATTTGCCGAGTTTAAGTAAGTACGTTTTGATCCTTATTTTTGTTTAAATTAATACTAACAAAGGGAACATTTGTTCAAAAAAAGCTCATCGACAATAATTTTAAAATGTTTTTTCATTAATTAAAATGAACAAGACTCAGTACTGTACACAAACCCCTGGGTGTACCCAACTTTCTTTTAAGCTCGATTTGAATCTTCATTCTGTTTGAAGGGACATCGCTGCGCGACCGCCAGTGAGCTGTCTTGTAGTTCTACAGTCTTTGATGATATGCTTGCTATTTCTGCTATCGGCAAAGATAGTGAAAAATATTCCCCGATTTCAGATGTATAGTGGAAATAATCTTTATTGTGAGAGCCCCAATTGACCAATCACGTTTCTAGAATACTCATGAATATTCATAGAAGGGATATAATAATAGATGTTTGAAGAGCAATAAAGCCTCTGAAAAAGATAAAGGCCTATATATTCATGTATATGTTATATTGACCTTCCATTGTGCTATTTCACTTGTCGTGTTTTTAAAAGAGCTGTTGTGTAAATATTCTTAATGAAAAGTGAGATTTGTTTTACGTAGCGTCAGGGTCTAAACTGCGTCTTACTTGGCTTACGTCACGGCCAAGCTAGAAAATCGAAACATTTGAAAAGAAAGCTGCATACTACCTTGATATTAAATATTATTGTCAACATTGATGTACGGTCAAGCGAATTTGACGCGAAATCAATATTTGGAATTACCGATGAATCAAGGTTAAAATGTTTAGAAAATGCAAAGGGGATATAGAAATGCGACCCAAAGTATGCGGGGTGTCGTCCTTTTCAAGTGTACCACTTTTATCATTATTTTATTTGAGCGAATGGGCTTGTATAATTAATATATTATATGATGAACATTAGTTGTCCTTTCTTTTATTTTAATATAACCAACATGTCTGCGAGATATATATATTATCTCGTTACTTACAAAAGGCCTAATCAAACGAAAATAATCTGACAGCTATACATTTTATGAAGAAATATCAAGTATACCGTCCTTTTGAATTGAGTATACAAAGAACAACATTTATGACACCTCTGTGGAGCACACAAACTATTTATTTATTTAATCATTACTTTGTTTTGTATACTATCTAATGAAACGTGTGGTGTTTTATTATATATTTTTGTCAAATTATGATGTTGTGGAATCAATAAAATACATGCTCGTCGTTTTACGTGCATTATACATATAATAATACATTGAATCGTACGTATTGCGAACAATACATAATAGCCCTGTCGATTTAATGGCACCTTGCAAAATAACAATTTCTCTTTTGTATTCATGTTGATAAGTTTTAATTAAAAAACAAATAGAGTAGTTAAACCGTCCTTTTACTGGTGCACTCTGAACACGTTTTCATACAAATGCCTATATTTGTATGTTTTTAAACATTTTTAATTTGTTAAAGATTACATTTTAGATGTATTGTGATTTTGTTGATTCTTATATTTTGATGTGTATATTTTGTTTAAAACGAACATTTTGAAATTTCATGTACATTGAAATACCGTTTACTTTTCTTGTATTGTTTTTCATTGAAAAGGTGTTTATTTTATATATTAATATTATTGTTTATATTGCAGCAGCAGTTTTGATAGATTTTTATTAAATCATTACAATGAACTGTGACAGGCATACAATTCATGAAGATCACAATATTTACCTCCGAGATTTTCGGCTGTCATCTACAACCTTATTCTTAATGTATTATTATTCTACAAGCTATGTTTTTTAGTGGATCCCTCCATTTTCACTTGAAATCTAAACATACAACAACATTAATTTTTTTCTGATTCCGCTTATATGACATGATTATTTCAAAATTTCATTGTAACTTAATTAATAATTATATAAACGTAAATTTTGATTGGCACTGTAAAATAACATGCACTTGTTTATAATTTCAACTTGTATATCTTATAAAATGTTGTTGTGACTTTTTCATTGTAAATATATGTATTTTCTTGTTGGAAATGAGATAAAATTGAACCTTGAATGTTATAATGAAAAGTGTTGCCGTAATACCAATACAGATGAAATTTCCATCTAAAATAGTTAAACCTGTTTTAATGGCCTCATGTATAGTAGCCAACATACATGTATACATAGAAAATGTCGTCTTTTTTCTTGGCACCTTGTCGTCTTTTTTCTTTTATGCTTTTTTGTTTGTTTTGTCTTTCTTTGTTCGTTTTCTTCATTACATATTGTTTGATTAAATATTGATTAGACACAATTACCCCTGGGAACCAAATGTTTTTACAAGCATTGCTTCTTTTTGGTTCCCCCATATTTCACGTCATGTTAATTACAAACAAATTGTTGATTATGTAATATTTTATTGTATATTAGTCTACAATTTATTTATTTAATTGTATTTCGTTTATGAATGTATTGTTTGTTTGTATCATTACTTGTTCAACATTTATTTGTGAAATATGGAAATAAATTCAAATCAAATTCAAATCAAATACCTACAGAGAAAACAATGTTATGGAACCTGTCTATGTAGAGGTCACCTGTCTACAGTGACCACTTTACATATTTTCTTGTAGGTGGTCTCTATACGCAGGTCTTACTGTTATTAGCAATGTAAACGTCAATTCTTATCGTATAACATCTAATGAAAAGTATTGCTGTAGTTATGTTTTTTTTTTTATTTCTTTAGAAAAAAAGTATTTGTGAAATCAATATAATACATTCATATCGATAAACATTGATACCTTCACTCGTACGTTTGACGTAAAATATATACATAATATAAACATGTAAGGCGGGGCCTAAAGTACATGTTTGTTTGATTGATTCATGCTGTAGATGCTTTTTAATGAAAACAAAAATGAATGTATATGTGTACAACTCTTTTTTAATGGGGGGCACACTCACGAATTATAAATGAAAACATTAGTTTGTAGTATCGCAAAGGTTTGTATTGATTGTTTTTTAAAGAAAATATTTGCCTACTCGTTATTGCAATATGGGCATAATTGAAGGCTGAATATATATGGTTGAACTTTATGTTTAAATGATATCCAAATAGGTCTTCAGACCTATCTGGACTGTCCACCTAAACCATTTATCAACGTATACATTACTTCGTATACGTAGGCTATATGATATCAATTAAAACAGTATTTTTTAATTAGCTTTATTTCTACAGTGTTGTGGAATCAATAAGTACATGTATATCGTTTAAATAAAGCAGGTATAGTATGATAAAACAAAGACTGCCTATGTTTCACATTGTTTATGAGATCCTTGTCCTTTGGACATTTCTACGACCTTTTGGAGACTTATTACGTACAAGGTTTTCGATTGATCCAAGTTCTCGATTGTTTTTTTTTTTTCATCTGTTTTATTTTTTTATTTTGAAGGAAATGTGAATAAAAAAGGTTGTCACCATGTTGACCTTTAAACATGTTACATTACGTATGTAAGGGTTAAAGGGATCTAGTAACTTTGTTGACATGTGCAAAAAGTGATGAATGGTTGATGCAATGTATATTGTTGTTTTCTCATATGTCCACAGGGTATTGTGTGAACATTTCAAGTCAAATGGACATTGCATGGCCAAGTAATGAGCGAAAATGCAAAGTGATATTCACTGACTCACTGCACTCACTTTGTACACGGTAAGAAAAACTCCGGGAGAGTTTTTCTTATCTGAATACTTCAATCGTACATATCTTTGTAACGAAAGGGAAATTTGAAAAACCGAAACCGGTCCTATGATTTTATTGTTAATACGAATACAACAAGGTATGATGGAACCGCTAGAATTAAAATTTTATTTTGAGGATTTGGACAATGTTACTAAGTCCCTTTAATCTTAACCAAGGGGTCAGTCAGAAAGGTCAATCTAAATTTGCTATTTCTGTGATCATACGACAAGTACTGCGAGGCCGGCCAGTGTGCACTCCCTACAATGCCCTGAGGAACATTCCTTCCATGCGGTTCATGTCCACTGTGGATATCATGCACATGCTGCAGCTACTACCGATACACAGTTATACACCTGGGGTTGTTTCACAAATATAATTATATTCTAAGTTGAACTTAACTCTAAGTAGGACTTAAAAAGTATGGAAAGCCACTAGTTTCTTTGAACCATTTTTTGTAAAAGTTCTTATAAAAGGCATAACAAAGTTGATTAAAATCATATATATGTTCTATTATCGAAAATATTTCATGTTCTTGATGTTACATTTATGTAAAGTCTAACATACTTGTATTTTTGCTCTTGAATATATTTTATTGCAAGGCTACAAATGGCTTACCATACTCGTTAAGTCCAACATAGAGTTAAGTTCAACTTAGGATCTTTGTGAAACACCCCCAAGGGTTGAGAGATGCAAATTAATGAAATGTCTTGTAATATGGTGAAAAACATTAATACTGATAATGATGATAAGTAAACGCGGCTCTGTTTACCAAAATGTAGCCATTCCATGCAGTGACGAACACCGCTCTTCCAGCCGGGCAATGCATAACATTGATGTTAGTACATTATTATTCTACTCCCTTCAATGTAAATCGAGGATATTATTATCATTATTATTTATGTATGTATGCCGAGCACCTGGCTAGAGAATGCATGACGTGCTATTGATGGAATGGTATATGGTATGACCCGGCCGAGGCTCGATCCCATGATCTCCCGTACCCCTGAGACGGACGCGCAACCGCTAAGCCACCATGATTGGTATCAATGGAATTCGAACTGGGTTTCATCAGTGTGGGTGTCACCAGTGGCGTAGCGTGGTCGGACTGATTGGGTGGGGGGGGGGGGGGGGGCACATGTGTGTGTGTGTGTGTGTGTGTGTGTGTGTGTGTGTGTGTGTGTGTGTTTGGGGGGGGGGGGGGGGGCATGTGCCCCCGTGCCCCCCCCCCCCCCCGTAGCTACGCCATTATGTGACACGCGCCCCTCAAATTGTTATATCACCTCTTACATACAAGTCTACGGGTCATCATCTAGGGCATATGTAGTGCAGGTCATTAAATGAATAGTGCATACATACATCCATGTGGAATTAATAGGAATGACATTGACGAAGTGTTGCCGTTTCTTTTGTTGATTAATTGGAAACGGATATGATTGACGTATATTACATTGTATAATATGCATGGTAATTATTCTTCTCAAGGCCTATCATAGTCATAATTCAGCTACTTGAACATCGAAGGTCTTGTGTCATGTTTGACGTGGCTCATTACTTACGGTTCTACAACTTTTGCTACAGCGACATTTGCTCCGCTATTAATTCAATTCAATCCAATTAATTATATTCCCTTCGTCATATAAAAACATAAATACAAACATAACATTGACATAATGTATACAAACAAGTATACAAAGCATATATCGTGAGATAAAGACAAAACGCAAGAATAATATGCGAATGAAGAAACCGACAAGAAAGATTACAAACATGATGAAGTTCTAATTTTGGTGCTAGTCCCTTATGTGGTATTATTAACTGCACGAGAACCTAACCTAACGCCTAATACCTAATACCTATCATCTTACACCTGAAACAGTAAAACATAAACAGAATAATACATTTATGTATGAACCAACCGAGCTGTCTAACCATACTTAAAACCCTAGCACTAACTCTAACCCTCGCACTAACTCTAACCCTAGCACTAACTCTAACCCTAGCACTAACTCTAACCCTGGCCCTAACTCTAACCCTATAGCACTAACTCTAACCCTAGCACTAACTCTAACTCTAGCACTAACTCTAACCCTATCACTAACTATAACCCTGGCACTAACTCTAACCCTGGCCCTAACTCCAACCCTAGCACTAACTCTAACCCTAGCACTAACTCTAACCCTGGTACTAACTCTAACCCTAGCACTAACTCTAACCCTAGCACTAACTCTAACCCTGGCCCTAACTCTAACCCTAGCACTAACTCTAACCCTAGCACTAACTCTAACCCTAGCACTAACTTTACCCATGGCCCTAACTCTAACCCTAGCACTAACTCTAATCCTAGCACTAACTCTAACCCTGGCACTAACTCGAACCCTGGCCCTAACTCTAACCCTAGCACTAACTCTAATCCTAGCACTAACTCTAACACTAACACTAACTCTAACCCTGGCCCTAACTCTAACCCTAGCACTTACTCTAACCCTGGCCCTAATCCTAAAACACAACAAGTGACCCATTAACTCTGTTCATTTCAACCAAAATTACTTGGAGCTTTTATATTTCTATTGTACCTTGTTCTGTATCTTGTAAATGTTTTTTGTTTTTTAATTATTTAAAATGTCTTCATATTCAGGTACATATTTATGATTGCATGAAAAGTGCTCACGGAGCGCTTTTTTATTAAAGCCAAAATCAATTGCCAGTAGGTGAAACAAATCTGACATACACAACTGTTTTTTTTTCCCACTAAGTACCGTAAATATACAGAGTGTACTAAATAATGTTGCTATCACGCATCATTCAGAAGAATTTTAAAATAAACGGGAGGTTTGCACTCTATTTGTTCCTTTCTTTAAAATAAATAAATAAATTTGTAGATTGTGTTACCATCAAAATGTTATGTAGTTTGTTTTAATTGTTTTTGTTACTTTGTTTTGGTTGTTGTTGTTTGTTTGTTTATTTATTTGTTTGTTTGTTTGTTTTTGTTGTTGTTGTTGTTGTTGTTTTGTTTTTTTTGTTTGGGGGGGGAAGCTCAGATGCCCCCGTGCCCCCCCCCCCCCCCACCCTTCCCGTAGCAGCAGCTGTTCTCCTGTCATTACTTTTTGTTTAAATATATATAACACAGACTGCAGAAAAATAGAAAAAAGTGAACAAGTGAACTGATATGAAACTGACTCTAGCTGGCGCTATTTAGTTTTAGAATGGGACTCTAGCTGGCGCTATTTAGTTTTTATAACAGGCCCCCCCAACTCAAAATGGAAGTTGGCCAAATTTTCAATGAAGAGAACGTCTGATTTCTATGTTAATTCGACTGGCTGCCATGGTAATATTAGCGTAAATTCATTCATAATAATGCGCGGGCGCGAACTTCACAATTATCACGCACGAATTTATGATATGCCTCTGTTATGACGTCACAATGAAAAACAATTTTTTTTTTTTTTGGCTCCTAGTAGGGAAATCCTGACTTTGCGCAATTAACTAAATGAAATCGCGTAATTGTTAGTACTGCGCGTAACTAAAATAATAGAGATGAATTAAAATACTTGGCGTCCTTGGTATTAATGAAGCGCAATTTTGCTGAGAAGTTTTGCTGCAATGCGTAATTACTTTAGCATTTTGCGTAATGTGTTATTTTATCCAATGAATCCACGTATGGTAATTTATTCAAACGAACAAACTCTGACGTACTACCTCATTTGCATAAAATTCCGAACGTATTTTCAAAAACTCGCTGCTGAAGGCGTGGCCTATCTCTGTGGTTAAAACGCTATACGCTTATTCAGTTGGGCTCCTAGTATTTATATTGTATTTCTGTGTTTTATAATGATCAGTCAAGAGCAATGTTCACGATTATTTCCCTTTTTTTTTATTTGTTTGATATAACACAGACTGCTGCCTGCAGAACACTAGACAAAAGTTAAAGAGTGAACTGATATGAAACTGAGGAGAATGGGACTCTAGCTGGCGCTATTTAGTTTTAGAATGGGACTCTAGCTGGCGCTATTTAGTTTTTATAATCATCAGTCAAGAGCAATGTTCACGATATTTCCTTTTTTAAATTTGTTTATATAACACAGACTGCAGAACACTAGACAAAAGTGTGAACTGATATGAAACTGAGGATAATGGGACTCTAGCTGGCGCTATTTAGTTTTAGAATGGGACTCTAGCTGGCGCTATTTAGTTTTTATAATGATCAGACAAGAGCAATGTTCGCGATTTTTCCTTTTTTTAATTTGTGTATATAACACAGACTGCAGAACACTTGACAAAAGTGTGAACTGCTATGAAACTGTGGATAATGGGACTCTAGCTGGCGCTATTCAGTTTTAGAATGGGACTCTAGCTGGCGCTATTTAGTTTGTATAATGATCAGTCAAGAGCTGCAATGTTCATATCCTATCTGTACTTATTGTTTGTTTCATGCTAAAGTGAGGGGAGACACAATTCAAACTGTATAAACAATTCTTGTCATGTACTATGTAAAACATAATCATGGGCCAATCAATGGTTCACACCAGCTTAAAGGGGTAGTACAGTTTTGGTAAGGCTGAGCTTTAACTAAAACCTGCTCAATAACATGACAAACTAATAATTATAACTCCACCATGCTCGACTAAGGCTACGACTAAGTAAAAAGCCTGTTATCATTCAAAAAGAGCCATTAAAACACAAGAGGGCGCTCTCTAAAAAAGCATTGGTTTCAACCATTTTCCATACAAAATTATGCATGTGATGTTTTGTTGAAATAATGATTAAAGGGTTAGTTGAGTTTTGAAGAGAGGGCGCTAGACTACTTATTTTATTTGTGAGGTAATGAAAAACTGAGTGTAAAATTTGAAAGAGCATAATATTTAAATAATACAGTCATCTTTGTTTGATCAAAATCGGTTCAGAGACGGCTGAAATATACATAAATATAACAATTTGTAATAAAGCTGGGGCCCCAGGTTTATTAGAGAATTTTGAACCAGCCGTTGAAATTCGTTTTAAAATGCTTCCTCTTTTCAAAAATTTTCAAAAGAGGTTTTTAGATAGTTGTTGATTATCTCTCTATCTAATCACTATTTAAATAAAACATCACATGCACAATATGTTATTTAAAATGGTTTAAACAAATGCATTTTTGAAAGCACCCTCTTTAGTTTAAACAGCTCTTTTTGAATGATAACAGGCTTTTTACTTAGTCGTTTGTAATTGTTGTATTCCTTTTGAGCATGATGGAGTTATAATTATTAGTTTGTAATGTAATGGTGCACGTTTTGGTTACTAAAATTCAGTTTGACTAAAACTGTACTCTCTCTACCAGAACTCAACTATCCCTTTAAATAGAGATATCATCAACAACTATTTAAAAACCTCTTTTGAAATGTGTTGGTAAAAGTGTAAGCATTTTTCAAATAATAAAAACAAATCATATCATCAAATAAATCTAGGCCCCAGATTTATTCAGATCGGATTGATATTTCAGCCGGTTCTGAACCAATTTTGATCAAATAAAGTTAATTATGTCATTAAAAGTGTATGCTCTGTCAAATTTAACACTCAGTTTTTCATTATTTCACAACAAAAATTAGTTCGTGCAGCGCCCTCTAAACCAAAACTGAACTACCCCTTAAAGGGATCAGGTATAACTATGTTGACACGTGCAAACACTGACGAAGGGTTGATAAAATGTGTATGTCTGTGAGCTGATATATCCACTGACTGATGTTTGCAAACTCCTTGGTAAATCAATGTCATATGGCCAAATAATGAGCAAAAATGAGAAGTGATATTCACACATTGCACTGGCTATGTACACAGTTGTAAGTCTCCACTAGAGTCTTCCAAATCCGAGCACTTCAATCATACATTATACAAATGATGCACAGGCTTGAGTGGATCGGTAAGAATTGGATGCACGAGTTTAACTTTGGTATGGTTTAAACCCACGAGCGCAGCGAGTGGGTTTTAGACCATTTCCAAATTTAAAAGAGTGCAGACCATTCTTACCGATCCACGAAATATGCCTGTGCAGCATTTGTTTTATAAAATGGGCGCAAAAAATGCGAAAATCAAACTAAAGTGAGCCATGCATAAGTAAAATGCATCAGTAAAAACTTGTACACGCTAATTCACCAACCAGAATGCAGGGATTCTTCTACCCATTTTATAAATCTTTATGACGAAGGTTCCATCCTATGGTGTGAGCTGAGGGTTACTTCATTGGTCACTGTACGCAGGTTGGCTGCTATAGACAGGTGGCCGCCCAGGGCAGGTTTGACTTTATTTGACTTATTAATGTATTGTATTGCATCGTTGTTCGCAAGGTCCCCACCCACGGGCGTAGCGACTTACGTAATACCCATTCAACTGGGGGGATGAATGAATAGATCACCCCCCCCCCCCCCCCCCCCAGTTGAATGGGTCTACGCCCGTGTCCCCACCACTGGGTAAATCATTAATAACAACTGCTAATGAGAAACAAGACATAAATTGTTTAGATGGTCAGATATACATGTATTTCATTTAATAGTCGTTAATTTGCAACGTATCACTAGAATCCTGGGCTTAAATGCAATTTGTTTTCAAACATTTAAGATAATAGAAGATTTGGATAATCCACTCAAGAGTTGTTTTTTTTTCTCTCAAATTGTTAATACACTCTTTTATGCCGCCCACTCATGTAGCTCTATGCTAAATCCGTTATTACACAGCAGAACTTTACTAGTGTCTGAAATCATTTCACAAAATGTCACTTTTCATGAAAACGCACTTTCCCTCCCCCCTCTACTCTTTTGGTCTAATAGAATATAGGTATTTTTTAGAATAATTTGATTGTTGATTTATTAACATTATTAACAGTATTTACAGTTTACTTAACTGGTCTATTGATAGCCAAGAAGATTAACACAATGTAAAACTCGACAAAATCAGTGAAGGTTTTTTTTTTATATTACGGCAGCGCAGATCCTGGCAGAGTGCCATCTAGAGAGGGCGACAATCACGGCTTGGCAAAATTTACTCAAGATTTCACTGGTTAGGTTTTATAAAAAATTACCGTCGTATCATTCAGTCCACATAAATGCTTGGATAAACATTTCTTTTAAACAATACATTGCAGCCAAATAATTACACAAAATGCAATGGCAAGAATTACAAGTATTGACTTTAAACGTGATTTATACAGGGAATAGTCGTACAGATGAAAATCTCAATTGGCATTAACGTAACCAAAAGGGAATGAAACACATTTGATTACTAGCTTGGATATTTACCATTTCATACATGAATAATCATTATGCTTACACTTATTATTATGGTAACGGAAAAGAGACGTTCTTTTCTTTTCAAAATGATTACAATTCCATCCATTTACGAAGTAATATAACTATTTACAATACTATTTACAGAAGGAATCATTCTGCCACTTCATGTATCATTTATTGTATACGATAGCTCTCTACTAGTAAGCGCAAATTAAACAAGAACGAGATTTATTTTAATTCGCCAGGAATTAAACTCTGGTTGACATTAACATTTTGCTCGTCATAATCCAGTACTATTACATTTTTAAATTTCACCACGATGTTACGTACTGTTACTTAAACGATAATTCATAACAACTATGCATTTACAGATAAAACGCGAATGTGCACAATATTAAGTAATATTAAGGTAACGAGAAGTTAGCATGTTCCAGATGCTACTGAAATAGTTCAACAATAACAACGGCGCAGCATGACTGCAAAATATAATACCGAGCGTCCGGTTTTTGTATAACATGGCGCTCCCCTTAAAGCTCATTGATTTGCGCCCTCTGATATGAGGACACAGTGTGGCCCGAATTCTCATCAATTGCTCAACTTGAGCCCGGCCTTAAAAAAGACAAAGACTACCGGTAACCAGTTAAACCATTTTGCACCTGCATACCTATTGTCTTGTTGCTATTCGCCACCGGATATATTATAATTGTTTCCTTTCATTATCTAGTCAATCCCTTGAGTTCTGCTTATATATAGGCATCAGGACAATGGGCCCTTTGAAATTCAGTCATAGTATAGTCGGTCATCAGCCAAATTGCGCCCTGGATCATCCAGGACATTGTATTGCAGCTGGTGACCGGTTATACTTTGACTGAGTTTTAAAGGGCCTATTGTCCTGATGTATATAAGCAGAACTCAAGGGATTGACTGGATAATGAAAGGAAACAATTATAATATCTCCGATGGCGAATAGCAACAATACAATAGGTATTCAATATAATTTGGGCCAATGACTTTACATATGCGACAACAAAGTCAATGACGACGTAGATTGCAATGGCAAGCACAAATGCATTAAACTTACAAGAACCATAATTATAACAATAACATCCAATCCATACATGAACACGACATTGGCTCGGCCAGTGCGTGTTCAAGTAAGAATTGGATGGAAGAAACACATCATATTATACATATTTATATAATAATGCCACATGTTAGTTTTCGAAGAGATGCCAGTCTATTTGAGAATGAAAGTGCGCGCTCCGGCAAGCACTTCAATCTGAGACGTGCCCGTAAACTCCACCAGCCCGAGAAGACAAACCCGCTCCTGTTTAATGTAGCTGAACGAACTGCAGGCGTCGTTCCTCCCGCAAAGCGCAGCACACCTTACGGCTGATGGAGCGATTTGATTGGTCGATACGAACGTGTCCTTCAGCCGGGATCCATCCGCGACTATTGCGTACAGATTGCTCGGAGCAATTACTGGATACACAATGGAACAAAGAACATTACAGATTAAAAATAAGTAACGTATGAGGGAAAATTATAATAATTATTTGCTTCAAATGTTCACTGACAAAGTATGGTAATAAATTATTTTTGGGTCTGTGGAACTTAACCACTTTAACTACATTTTATGAAAACAGATATGTACATATTATTCAAAGATTTATGAAATGGGAAATTAAACAAATGTATGCGAGGTGTAATATGGAATGCTGAAGTCTTTGATGATAATTGTTAGTATTATTATACATGAGCATACAAAACATAAAATAAAAGATCATTATAATGGAAACAAATATTGTGAACGATAATTAATGCGTTTTATCAATCGCAAAAATGCGATTTAACGCAAGTCAGAGAGTACGCGCATTTTAGCCGATCAGATTTGCACAATTAGGCGCATTTTCTGACTTGCGATTATACGCAATTGTTTGTGCAACACCCCTGGCATCCTGGTGGTTTCGTAATCTATTAATTCGTTACAAAGAATTGGTCCGTATTTATCTGGGCACGTGCAGCTATACGAGTTCTATATAGTTGTGCGTGGGTGTCGCATAAAGAGAAATTGCAATTGAACATCGCAGAGTTGCGATTAAATGCAAGCCACAAAGTACGCGCATAATGCCTCGGTCACACCTTTGCGTATTGGGCTTGCGTATTGCTGCGTATTGCTCGAACGCAGACATACGCAGATACACCCAATAAAGCGCAATGATGCGAGCTCACTACGTACTCAATACGCAGACTAGCGCAGGGGCCTGCGTATGTCGCTCGCTAGTTTTAAAATTTTCTAAACTCTCGCAAGCAAACGCAAGGTCAAATTGCATACGAGCGGGAGCGAGTGAAAACCAGTGAATGCGAGCAACAGCGAGCGACAGCGAGTGACCTAGCGCAAGTATACGCAATCATTCGCACCTCATTTTTTTAGAGCGCGTGTCACTGCGTATAGCTGCGTTTCCCACACGATTTACCTCGCTGTAGCTCGTTGTCGTTCGCATGATTGCGCGTATTGTTGCGCTGTTGCTCGCACACCGCTTCTAGCAACACGAATCACTGCGATGGCCGCTCGCTTTGCTGCGAGTCTCGCTCGTGTGCCACTCGCTATGCTGCGAGTCTAGCTCGCACGCCATTCGCTTTAGCTCGCTCTCGCTGGTTCCCGCTCGCTTTAGCTCGCTAGCACTACCATTGGCTGCCTAGCAGGACGATTGGCAATAAAAGACGGCCCGCAAAATGACCAGTTTTTATATACCGCAACAGTACGAACGGCAGTCGAGCTAAAGCGAGCGAATACGCAGTAAGACGCAACGATACCAACTGGTGCGAGCGGATAGCGAGCGGCAAGCGAGCAAAGAACGAGTTCCATACGCAATGTGGCGAGCACACTGCGTATTGAATCGTACTGCTTCGAGCAACAGCGAGCTAAAGCGGGACCATAGGCAACCATAGGCAACCGTACTGCCAGTCTCTATACGAGCGGCATACGAGCTACATACGCAATTAGTGACTGCTAACTTCAAAATCGCTGCGTATTGCTGGGTAAGGCTGCGTATTGATATACCCCGCCTAGCGCAGCAATACGCAGCAACATACGCAAAGGTGTGACCGAGGCATTAGAGCCAATCAGATTTGCGCATTTAAGCGCATTTCACGTTGACTTGCGCATTTTACGCATTGACTTGCGTTCAATCGGTAGCTTTGCGTCTTCCGATTGATCGCAACTCTTTACTCAACAACCCCAGGAAGTTTTGTGAACGATTACTTTGATATAAGGAATTGGTTGTAGCTTTGCGACTTCCAATTGATCCCAACTCTTTAAGCAACACCCCCAGGAAGTGTTGTGAACGATTAATTCGTTACATGAAGTTCGTTGATATCATACCTGTATCGCAGAGTCGCCCCCCGTAGCCTTCCGGGCAAGTGCAGCTATAGGAGTACTGCAGGTTGTTACATGTCGCTCCGGTCGGGCACGGTGATGACAGGCACTCGTTCTCATCTGCAATTACAATTTGTTAGAAAATAATTGTTTTGTTGTTAAAATCTTCGTTTAACAGAATTTACGATATATGGATGGAACGTAGTTCCTTATCATTGTGTGCACATACATGGTTGTCTGGCTGGAATGCTCCCCAGGTAGTGGAAAACGTGCACTTTGTATGCTGGATTTGATGCAGTATGCATCCGATGACCGGGGTAATACTATCATTGTAAAACGCTTAGATATGATTATCAATCATATATGGCGCTATATAAATCGAGAGTATTATTATTGTTATTATTATATGAAACTCGGCTCTCCAATTGACGCTTACGAATTTAGTTATTTCCCTAGGACACTTAGGACTTGGATAAGCTACCTCATGGTAATTTTCACCGAACTGCCCTCTTTGGAGCAGTTTTAAAGGCAGCAGTTGAAACCATTTGTTCCCTTTTGAATAACTCTTATACCCTCATCTAGATCATGTAGATGGTGTAAAGGCGTTGATGAGTATTACCATCGAACTCGAAAGAATACACGAACGGAACAATACTTTAAATGTAATACGTACAAATGATACAATATTTACGATAGATTTGTCCCAGGTCAAGTCATACTATTGACTATGTAGGGCAATGTACAAACATGTTTACAATAGCTTGACATAGTATAGAGAGGAAGAAAGACAATGGCAATATGTAACGTGCTAAATTTGAGACTGATTTGTCAATTATTACAAGAATATGTGAAATTAGAGACCGGTTTTGCAAATAATAACAACGTAAACAATGTTGGTCTTCGATTAGTTTAAAATAAAATGTGAAAGGTTTAGTTCCAAAATGCACTATTTCCAGTTAGAGCTGCACGAAATCATTTTTTGTGAGATAATGAAAAACTGAGTGTAACATTTGAAAGAGCATACAATATTAATGACAGAATACACTTTTTATTTAATCAAAATCGGTTCAGAAACGGATGAAATATCAATAAATATATCCGATCGGAATAAATCTAGGACCAAGATTTATTCGATGATTTTTTAAAAATTAAAAAAATGCTTACACTTGATCAAACATTGTCAAAAAAGGTTTTTAAATAGTTGTTGATGATCTCTCTATTTAATCATTATTTCAACAAAACATCACATGCATGATTTTGTATGAAAAATGGTTGAAACCAATGCTTTTTTAGAGAGCGCCCTCTTATGTTTTAATGGCTCTTTTTCTATAATAACAGGTTTTTTACTTCGTCGTTTGTAATTTTCCATAGCTTTTGAGCATGGTGGAGTTATAACTATTAGTTTGTAATGTCATTGTGCAGGTTTTGAATACTAAAGCTCAGCCTTACCAAGACTGTACTACCCCTTTAAGAGATAAGTCCAGAAATAAAAATACACAGCTAGCTTTAGGTCAGACTTGTATCCCATTGCCTACGGGAACCGGGTGGGCCCTGTATTAATTATATGGTGGTTGCAAAATCCTATAGGGAACGGGTTAACTTCTACTTAGTCAATCTTTTAATGTCCACATTAGCATTGGAACGCGCTATGTTCGGATAATTCAACGCGCATTGTTCAAAGTTAATCAAGTGGATTAATGGCGCATTTTGTAATTACAGTACCATTACTGTAAAATGGTATAATCAATTACAATTCATACAATTATTAATCTTAACCAAAAATATATGTATATATCCCTATCTAAAGTCAAAAGTAAACAATACAAACTCGAAAAACGCTTCGAATCCATTGTCAATTTGTATTTATTCTTGTATTTTATTTTATTTTGTCCCTTAATGCAGTCGTAATTCACCATTACCAATATCTACAAGTAATTATAATGTTGGTAACTGATCATCGGGCATATGGGCATACACTTTATGACAATTTAAATGTATATATTAACGTTTTATGACAACAATTATGTTCAAATCCTAAAAGGACGCTAGAAGGGTTACGCTAGAATAACATGACACAGAATACCCTCATTGCATAATTATTATAAAATATATATCCCTTTGTTAGAATAATAATGGAATTTTTTCAGATTGCAACATTTTTAATTACACTATTGTAAAAGATGAAATACACGATATGATTAACATGAAAAGGGGTGGAAATGTAATTATGGATACAAATAATCAAAACAAAATCAATAGTAGGCAGGACGTTATGTACGCTGTTTAATCAATCGATCATCAGGGTCAATTCCTGACCAACAACACCCAGCGTTAAATGTCCTCAAGGTAATTTGGAAATATTTCCAATTGCAATCATTAATGTCAAT
This sequence comes from Echinarachnius parma, assembly GCA_037951105.1. Taxonomy (NCBI): domain Eukaryota; kingdom Metazoa; phylum Echinodermata; class Echinoidea; order Clypeasteroida; family Echinarachniidae; genus Echinarachnius; species Echinarachnius parma. The sequence continues at coordinate 29,608 of JBAMJV010002737.1, read as the reverse complement.
ACAGTACGGCTACGTCATATATCGTGTAGCCAATTACCAAACTATAATTCATTACAAGGACTTTCATGAATATCAACTTATTATAATTTACATTTATTTATCGTACATTCAAATATCCCCATCCATGTTTCCCTACATAATTCGTGTGGGAATAAACTAAGCGCTGTTGATAATTGTGTCATTAAAAAGACGCTATGACATGATTGTATTACACTGTTTTGTAAACATAAATATATGTAATTATAAGCCATACAATTACAAGGGCATTATTAGCTGATTTGACCATGGTCACGCCTTCTGTCGGATAATAATTTCTGAAATTTGCATTAGCAGTGATAAGGGTACATTACTTTCGGAGTCCTGGGCCCCGCTGCAATTGTCAAATTGCAATTAATTTAAAGTCAGATCATGTGACTAAACATGCTAAATGCGCAAATCTGTAGTTCGAATTTGCATATTTTCTGCCTTTCTGCAACGTGGCCTGATGTGTTTTTATAGAGTACAAGTCAATATATGTTATAATATGTTAACATGGTTGAAGGGATAACTTTGTTGGCATACTGTGCCAAAACTGACAAAGGGTTGATAAAAGGTGCATTTCTGTGATCAGGGTCCTGTTGCAGAAAGAGAGATACAATCGATTGTATAAGTTACAATTGATTGTCAGAAAGTCAGAAAGTTGCGCGTTTCAACCAATCAGATTTGCCAATTTAGAACACATGATCACACTTACAATCAATTATTTTACTATATCTCTTTCTGCAACGGGACCCTGATGTGTCTACTGAGTTATATAGCCGAGTTATGTACGAAAATACAAACTGGCATTCGCTAATTAAACTCATTGCACTGACTTTGTACAGAGTTGAAATTCTCTACTCGAGACTTTCAAATTCGCACAATTCAATCATACATATCATACATACCTTTATAATGAAATATACATTTGGAAAACGGAAACCGGTTCATGCTTCCATTGATAATGCAAATACTTCTGAACTCTTTACAGATTGATATTTATCACCTAACAGTAACAAGCTTTTTGTCTGTATAGATAAAAAAAAAAAAAAAAAAAAAAAAAACAGCCTGCAATGACGTATAGTTTGGCCACACCTCTGAAATTGTGTTTTAGGGGCGGGGCTTAGAAAGTCAAGGAAGGCTTATGAGGATGCTTATGGTCAAAATATGAATTTTTCTTATATTTCACTTATTTTTAAATAAAATTCAGGCTGGAATATTGACCAAAAAGGATATATAAATGTAATAATAAGGCAAATATATTGGGTATGTTGGGCCACTTTCGTGATTATATCAAACTAACTGCATCTTCATTTAGATGAGCCTTGTGGGCACACGCAACACAGAGGTCTGTAGCTGCACCATGATTTCAGAGCCAGTCGAAAACTTGCGTGAGCATAACACTGGCGCAACTATCTAGCGTGGTACAGAGCACGTACGCGTCGTGCGTAAGTCAGGACCACTGTCGCAAAACCGCTATCGGCCAAAATAGTAGCCTCTTGACAAGGCCTGTCTCGTCTGAGCTGAGTTGAATGCACGGTATAGTATGCATTATGCAGGAACGACTGGACAGCGCGACTACCCTGCAGAATCATTTGCCGAGACATCGCGCCTGACTTCACCACTCGTCAGATAGTCTCCATCACGCGTTCAGTCGTTCCTGATCCTGCATGCAGCGCAGCCATTGCTTGCTTGATACACGAAGCCTTGCTAAAAGGCTACCAAAATAGCGGTAAAGCACTATTCCGCGATTATCACATGATACGCAGTATTGCGTCATGTTCGGTTCCACGTGTTGTGGCAATGGGGATATTTGTGCAACGACTGCATTCAGTTGATTTACATTTATTTCCACCCAATGTTCAGGACAGATCATCTAGATATAATTATTGTGTAGCATCCTTAATAATTGAACTAATGGTGTGTAGTTTTTCTAAATGATCTGGCCTGAACATTTAAAGAGAATCTTGCTCGATTATGCGGGTTCGTTTTGCAAATAAACGGTTGATTCGCGCATAGACTTACGCGACAGCTGTTTGATACCGTACGAACTGGTACGGTGCGAAATAACGAGAAAAAAGGAGAGAGCGTGTGAGAGAGGAGTATAGCTCGGCAAGATAATAGAACGGCAAGATACGCTTAGCACGCGAAAGGCGAGAATGTCGGACTCAAATCTGCATTTATGTAAAAAACGGCTGTACAAAATTCTATTTTTTTCCCGATCACCGATAGTATCGCATGGCACTACAGCCACGATATATGCGCCATCTAGCGACATTGATTTAGAGAATAGTGGGAAACCGCTATTTTCACGATAGTGGAAAAGCGATAGTGGTCCTGACTGATAAAACAGGGAGTCGCCCTGTGAGTTCTTCAAAAAGCGCTATCAATCAAGATGACGCAGTCATTTAAAAAAAAAGATACTATATTTTAACATGCTTAAGTATACAGTTCGATGGGGCTCGATCTACGCGCGTCGCCGCGCGCTCTTATGTATACACGTAAATGCCGCGCTCAAGCGCAATTCCGCCTGGTTCTAAAGACAATCATGGCGCTTTCCATTTCGCATTGCCAACCATGACGATGCAGTAACCTTAATGCTTACTTACCAACGCAGATGACACCAGCATCGTCCCTATGTTCGCATGTATTGGTCACAAACTCGGCGCCAGGGCAGTCGATCAGCCGACTTTCGATCCCGGAACACTCCACATTATTCAGCCAAATCGGTCCCGTGCCCTCTCCAAAGTAGGCGTCACTCTTGTGCGAGTCCTGGGGGTGTTTAACAAATATTTTAAGTTGAAATTAGATTCAAGTTTAACTTAAAATTACGGAAAACCATTATTTTATGTGGGAAATATAGCTGACATGTTTTGAAGCGTAATATAACATTGTTGTGAAAATCATTAGTATTTTCTATAATATCAAGGATAGTAGGCTATAATTATGTTCTTGGATTAACATTCATGAAATGCTCATATATTTGCATTATTGGATTTGTAATGTAGTATTCCAATGTTACAAGAGGTCTACCATAATTTTAAGTCTAACTTAGAATTTAAATGGAATTAGAAACTTTGTTGACATGTGTAAAAAGTGATGAAAGGTTGATACATGTGTATTTTTGTGATCTAATATGTCCAATAAATAATGTGTGAACAATTCACGTTGAATGGATGTTATATGGCTGAGTAATTGAACGAAATGCAATATTCGCATATTCAGTACCCTGACTTTGTACGCAGTCATAACTTTCCAGTCGATGATTAAAAATCCAAACACTTCGATCGTAAATATCCTTTTAACGAAAGGAAAATTCGAAAATGTAACCCCAAATTCAACACGGTATGAGCCACTAGAGTTCTGAGTAAGTTTTGCAGATTTTGAAAATGTTACTAGCTCCCTTAAAATACAGCTTAAAGTCTTTGTGAGACACACCCATGGTTCTTCCCTAAACCCCCCCCCCCCCCAAAAAAAAAAAAAACAACTCAATATATTGTAAATGAATTACAATTCTATCGACGTTCTATACCTCTCCGCCGATCTATAATTACATTGTCCAAATCCTCAAAACTTTCCTCGAACTCAAGCGGTTCCTTCATACCTTGTTTTATTGGTATAAACAATAATAAGCATGGGACAGGTTTCAGTTTCTCGAATTTTCGTTTCGTTAAAAAAGATATTTACGACCGAAGTGTTCGGATGTCCACTATCCACTGGATAGTCATACCCGTGTACAAAAGTCAGTGCAATGAGTTAGTGAATATCACTTTGCATTTTCACTTATTACTCTGCCATGCATATAAAATTCATTTAACATAAAATGTTCACACAACATGAAATTTTCACACATTACCCAGTGGACATAATGATTAGATCACAACAATATACATTGTATCAACCATTCAGCAGGTTTTGCACAATGTCAACACAGTTACTAGATCCTTTTTTTTAATTTCATTTGAATATTCACCTTGTCCTCGTAGCCGAGCTGTCGGCACACCACCTCCCCATTCTTGCCACTCCACTTCCCATCGCAGATCGTCCCCCATGTATCGTTGTAGAAGATCTCAACCCCACCTTCGCTAGGAACCGTCCCGCCCACCAGTCGGAGGTCACCTAGAAAACAAACAAAACGAAGAAACACGACCGTTTATTTTAAAGACAATAACATGCATAAATGCTTTTTAAGCTATAATACTGTATTAACAGAATGATGAACATAGATTGAAATTCGACTGTTGCCGTTCAACTTCCCATCGCAGATCGTCCCCCATGTATTGTTGTAGAAGATCTCAACTCCTCCTTCGCTAGGAACCGTCCCGCCCACCAGTCGGAGGTCACCTAGAAAACAAACAAAACGAAGAAACACGACCGTTTATTTTAAAGACAATAACATGCATAAATGCTTTTTAAGCTATAATACTGTATTAACAGAATGATGAACATAGATTGAAATTCGACTGTTGCCGTTCAACTTCCCATCGCAGATCGTCCCCCATGTATTGTTGTAGAAGATCTCAACTCCTCCTTCGCTAGGAACCGTCCCGCCCACCAGTCGGAGGTCGTGTCCGGACTACTACCCCCTGGACAACCACCCCCCGGACGATTACCCCCCGGACAACTACCCCCCTAGGACAATTACCACCCGGACAACTACCACCCAGACAATTACCCCCCTAGGACAATTACCCCCCAAGACAATTACCCCCCAAGACAACTACCACCCAAGACAATTACCCCACAAGACAATTACCCCCCAAGACAACTACCACCCAAGACAACTACCCCCCGGACAACTACCCCCCGGACTACTACCCCCCGGACAACTACCCCCCGGACAACTACCCCCCCGGAAAACTACCCCCCGGACAACTACCCCCCGGCCAACTACCCCCCGGATAACTACCCCCCGGATTATTACCCCCCGGACAACTACCCCCCGGACGATTACCCCCCAGACAATCACCCCCGGTCGATAACCCCCTGGAATATCCCCCCCCCCCCTTCACCCAGAGCCAATTACCCCGCAAGACAACCACCCCAAAACAAATTATATGTGATTGGTCAGGCCGGTAGCTTGGATTTTTCAAGGCGGAGGGTTTGGGCTTTGGGGGTGCGTACAGTATATTCAAAAACGTGACCAAGACAACTTGCTGAGTCATATTAGTGTGCGTTTGTGTGTGTGTGTGTGGGGGGGGGGGGGGGGGGGGGATCCGCCGCTGATTTAGACCACTGTTTTAGTTTTGTAAGCAGGGAGTTAGGGTTGTCTTCCGAATAATGTCTTTCCGAATAATCAATATATGAATTATAATGTTAAAAACGATTATAAACTACAAAATACAACTGCGGTAACAAAATTGTCAAAAATACATGCTTACAATGCACCCGGGGGACGGGGAGGATGGGGAGGGGGAGGGGGGTATGCCTCCCCCCCCCCCCCCCGTACATTTGAAAGTGGAGGTAATTGTTTCTCCCACTTCTTAATACATACATTATGTATGTTTGATTCCATAGCTTCAACTACGTATCATATAATATTACTGTCTAGGATATGCACCAAATCGCTCCACTACCAGTTGTCCCCCCATCCCCCCACCCTCCCCCCACCCATGCATTTGAAAGTGGAGGTGATTGTCTCTCCCACTATTTAATATGCATAAATTATGTATGTTTGATTCCATAGCTTGAACTACGTATCATATATAATATTACTGTTTATAGGATCATATGCACCAAATCGGTCAACTACCAGCTGTGCCCCCCCCCCCCCCCCGCCCCATTGACCCTCGCTCCGCCACTGGTCAGATGAATTGGGCTAATTGTCCAGGGGGTAATCGTCCGGGGGTAACTATCTGGGGGGTAGTTGTCTAGGGGGGTAATATTCCGGGGGGTAGTTGTCTTGGGGGGTAATAATCCGAGGGGTAATTATCCGGGGGGTAGTTGGCCGGGGGGTAGTTGGCCGGGGGGTAGTTGTCCGGGGGGTAGTTGGCCGGGGGGTAGTTGTCCGGGGGGTAGTAGTCCGGGGGGTAATAGTCCGGGTGTAGTTGTCCGGGGGGTAATAGTCCGGGTGGTAGTTGTCCGGGGGGTAGTTGTCCGGGGGGTAGTTGTCTTGGGGGGTAATTGTCTTGGGGGGTAGTTGTCTTGGGGGGTAGTTGTCTTGGGGGGTAGTTGTCTTGGGGGGTAGTTGTCTTGGGGGGTAATTGTCTTGGGGGGTAATTGTCCTAGGGGGGTAATTGTCCGGGTGGTAGTTGTCCGGGGGGTAATTGTCCTAGGGGGGTAGTTGTCCGGGGGGTAATCGTCCGGGGGGTGGTTGTCCAGGGGGTAGTAGTCCTAGAACCATATATGATGCATACTAGTTACTAGGTCCTCCATTTATTGTCCAGTACCACTTCTTTTTCATATCAGCAGTTTGTTAGAAATTGTGTGAGATGAACTTGTGATCATGAAGTTATTGACCATGAACATAATTTTAATCTGTCATATTTCTCTGCATCCTACTTACTAGCCCCTTGCAGTACCAGGCAGAGTTTTGGTGGGCGAGGGCGTCCTAACAAAGAACTGTCGGAAACGCTGCAAGCCACGCCAGTTCTTTCTCTTCAATGATGCCTTGGTCTACGGCAATATTGTCCTCAGTAAAAAGAAGGTTAGTAGTTAGTTTTTACTGTTCTTTCCTACAAAAGAACATAAATATTACTTGTATTTAAACTTTTTGTGTCTCTTTTTGCAGGAATCACCAGTTAAATATTTGTTCGATTTTAGGTCTGCCAAAGAGACACTCTACCTTATGGATTAGTTGGTTCACATTTGGTATATGATGACACACGCAGTACCCTGGGGTACCGTTGTACCCCGGTATCCCGCGTTGTGTAGCGCCATCTTGCGTCCAACCGCACCGCAGCTATTGCGTTGTGCATGCAGTGCAGCGCGCGATTGTATGCACGCTATACCCACAGTACAGCCCTACAAATTAAATAAATAATTAAACAAAATGGCGGATTTTCGTCTGGTACCCCGGGGTACCGTTTATGGCATCATATATGCAGTTCCAGTATACATGTAAGCAGCTATTTTGTGGTGTCTGTTTTTTGCTCAAACTCACATTGATACGCAAGACAAAGCTCCAAACTGCATCCTTTCTCAAATTAGTCAAGTACTTGATTTGAAAAGGTATTATTTGCTTTATGAGCGCAAGATACAATTATGCATCATGTTGAAACCCAACCTCGAACTTGCATTTACTGCAAAAAACTATTAAATCCAATACATATAATGAAGAAACTTATTCTGCATTGTACATAATGAATGATAAAATACCAGCACAATGTCGTTAGTATTGCAATTTGATCATAAAACAATGTGAAAGAATGCTGAATATCGGGACTAAACGCTAAACACGCGTTACGTTTGTGGAAATAGCCAAAATACTACAGCACTACTAAGGCATAATTGCTTTGTACATGTCATTTTCTCTCTTCTTTGTCCCTTTCCCCACAGTATAACAAGCAACATATATTGCCTCTAGAGGATGTGCGGTTAAAATCAGTGGAAGATGAGGGAAGTAAGTATCATCCTTTTATTCATTTTTGTTCACAAATTTGTTTTGTTTAAACGTATCGCAGAGCTGCCAAGTCTTCCTGATTTTGCAGAAGACTTCCTGAAAATAGACCAAGATTACTGCATCGGAAAGCCAATCTTCCTGATTATCGAAAAAAATTTGTCATTATGTTGTATCAAAATGTATGCATTTTGTAGATATCTTCCTGATTTCTCATGGAATTTCCCTAAATCTTCCTGATCGTGAATTTCAATGTTAGTAGCTCTGATAAAAGGGAAACTGGACAGAAATTTTAAAAATGTAGTTGAAAAAGACAGAGAAAATAAGGTTTCTCAAGATTTCAAACTCGAGACCTCCAGATTGCTAGAGCAGTGCTTTACTGACTAAGCTACAGAAAGCCCTAGTGCTGGTGCTACTCCCGGAAACCCCGTAGCTTTTCAATGCCCGTGTGGTCAGTAGCTATTATAAACCTGACACATACCCGAAGTCAACGTAGGGATATGTGTGGGGGATTTTAGCAGTTAAAGGCTTTCACATTCTGGATTGATATGAATTTCCCCCTACATAAATATTTTCAGGACCACTTCTTAACAGGTTTTTTAATAAACTGTTACACAAAAGAAATGTTGTATCTATTAAATGTATATTTTGCAGATTAGGATAGATACATTTGTTTAGGTGACATAAAGTGATATTCAATTAATTTGAAAATCATTCATTGTTCTTTCAGAGAAAATCGTTCTGGTGTTTATTGAGATATACATGTAGCATTGATTTTGAGAAAATGCTTGATTTACTGTTATAAATGTTAATTTGGGAGTTAATGTGTTTTAATTGTATTTAAATTAATTTGCATTTAGAAAAGTCTTTTCCCCTTTGTATTGAGTTACTCAGAGCAGTAACTTGCCGATTGCTCTACACACATTTAGCTACAGACAAACCTGTGTATAGTGACCCCCCAAGAGAAACAAGAAGAGTGGCCACCGTAGACAGGTGACCTCTTTTGGTGGCCACTATAGGCAGGTTGGTTGCTATAGACAGGTGTCTGCTAAGACAGGTTGTACTGTACTTCCCTTTTAGAATTCAGGGGCTTTATATGATTAGTGATAATCAATAGGGTTACGGGTTGGGATTAGGGTCAGGGTTAGGTTTATTCATTTATTTGTTTATTTATTTATTAACGTTTTATACCAACAGGATGGCCCTTTCAGTTTGAAGAAACTGATTTACCAAGGGGCCCTGCATACAAATGAACTACAAATACATAACAAAAACTGCTTTAAAAAGAAACTAAAGAAACAACAAAAAGCCAATGACTACTTTCAACAAAGGTTTACGTCTGGGGTCTAGTTTGGAGTTGAGTTTATGGAAGTGTCAGCCTTCATGTAGTAGACCAAATAGATTTAGACCAAGTGAACATAAACCATCAGCACTAGCAAGTCATTCCTAGTCTATGCTGCCTCTTCATTTTTCAACAATGACATACAAGTTGATGCAGTTTATTTCATACTTATTCAGAATTTTATCGTAAAACACTGTAATTTAACTTCTTTATTTCTATGTTTGACTGTTTTAATATATTAATTATTTTCTTGCTTTTCTAGACCTTAAAAATGGGTGGCAGATAATCAGCGCAAGTAAGTCATTCATAGTGTACGCTGCCACGGCAACAGAAAAGTCAGAATGGATGGCCCATATAAACAAGTGTATATCAGACCTTCTTGCAAAGAGTAAGTGGAGAAAAAATAATAATAATAATAATGATGATTGATAAAATGAAAATGATAGTGATGATAATATAAGTTAGAATGAATGGCCCATAAACAAGTGTTTTTTAGACCTTCTAGCAAAGAGTAAATTTGTGGATAAATTATAATAATAATACCAATAATGATGATGATAATAACAATGATGATAATATCAGAATGGATGTCCCATAATTATAATTTATAAGTGTATCAGATCTCCTTGCAAAGAGTAAGTGTATAAATGATAATAATGATGATGATAATATAATAATGATAATGATGATAATATAAGTTAGAATAGATGGCCCATAAACAAGTTTATATCAGACTTTCTTGGAAAGAGAAAGTGGAGAAATTAATGTTTTATGATTATAATAATAATAATATTAATGATAATGATGATAATAGAAGTCAGAATGGATGGCCCGTAAACAAGTGTATATCAGACATTCTTGCAAAGAGTAAGTGGAGAAAATAATGTTTTATGATTATAATAATACTCATGATAATGATGATAATAACAGTCAGAATGGATGGCCCATATAAACAAGTGTATATCAGCAAATGTCGAAAAATAGGTTGCTTGCAGTGACTCACATCCTTTTCAATAAATTCATGATTTGATTTGATTTATCTTGAAAATTCTTTTAAAATGTACAATTGTAAACATAACTTTGCAAGCTTGCTATTCTCTTGTTACTTTTGACTAAAAAGCTTTCTTTAACTTGTCTTTAATTTTGTTGGTGGAAATATGATTTTTGATGATTCTTCTATTTTAGGTGGCAAAAAGCCAACGACCGAAGTCAGCCCTGTGTGGGTACCGGACCAGGACGCACCTCACTGTATGCTCTGCAATAAACGATTCACTGCCTTGTTCAGACGGGTAAGAATTTGTTTGAAATATGTGACCAGCTATAGCAAAACCCGGCACTTGTCGGTAATTCATGTTTTGAAGAAATGGGCATTTTAAGTTCACATAATGTGTGTAAAAGACCTATGATTGTAAAATTGAAACAATCATATCTTCGCCAATTATTTACCAATTTGTAAGAACAAAGCATCAAATGAAAGCTTGTGACGAGGCCTTTTTAATGGTATGAAAATCTACATTTTGATTTTTACCGACAAGTGCAGGGTTTTGCTGTAGCCGGATATACCAAAACCATCACAAAACAGTGTTCCCATCAATGTTCTTTGCAGATTGGGTGTACATTTTAGTAAATAACAAGTATTAATAAGGGCTTTTTGTAATTTAAATGGTAATTTTAGCCCTGCACAGTTACTAGTCTATATATGCACCCTGCAATATGCTCTGTACACATACATTCACTACCTTGTTGAAACATGTATTTAATTAACATTAAAGCAATCCTAGGATATTTCTTCTTCATCATCATCATCATCATCATCATCATCATCATCATCATCATCATCATCATCATCATCGACATCATCATCATCATCAATCATCATCAACATCATCATCAACATCATCATCATCATCATCATCATCATTATTAACAATACTTCCCTCATAACCACCATCATAATAATCATTATTCATTACCACCATAATTGTCACCAGAACTATTCTCATCAGAACCAGTATTAATTGATGAATTGTGTCTGTTTGTGTTGCAGCATCATTGTAGAAAGTGTGGTAAGGTTGTGTGCAACAGTTGCTCAGCCAAAAAGTTGCTGCTAACACATCACTCAGACGTACCAGCCAGGGTCTGCAACTACTGCTATCAACAACTCTCTTTTTCTATTACTATTAGCAGCATCATCATCATCATCGTTGTCGTCATCAAAATCATCATCATCGACATCATCATCGACATCATCATCATCATCGACATCATCATCATTATCATCATCATCATCAACATCATCATCATTATCATCGACATCGTCATCATCATTTTCATCATTAGCATCATCATCATCAACATCATTATCATCAACATCATTATCATCACTACCACCACCACCACCACCACCATCACATCACATCACACCATCATCATAATGACGATTGATTGTTTTTTGTTTCCTTTGCAGCATCATTGTAGAAAGTGTGGCAAGGTTGTGTGCAACAGTTGCTCGGCCAAGAAGTTCCTGCTACTGCATCACTCAGAGGCACCGGTCAGGGTCTGCGACTACTGCTACCAACAACTCCTTTTTTATTTTCCTTTGCTGTCATCATCATCATCATTGGCATCATCATAATTATCATTATCATTATCATCATCATCATCATCATCATCATCATCATCATCGACATCATTATCATCATCGACATCATCATCAACATCAACATTATCATCATCATCATTATCATCATTGACATCATCATCATCAACATTATCATCATCATCATCATCATCATCATCATCATCATCATCATCATCATCATCACCAACTACCATCACCACCACCACCACCATCATCATAATGACGATTGATTGTTTTTTGTTTCTTCTGCAGCATCATTGTAGAAAGTGTGGTAAGGTTGTGTGCAACAGTTGCTCGGCCAAGAAGTTCCTGCTACTGCATTACTCAGAGGCACCGGTCAGGGTCTGCGACTACTGCTACCAACAACTCCTTTTCTATTTCTGTTGCTGTTTGCACTAATCACATTCCTCATCATTATTAGCGACATCATCATCATCATCATAATCATTCTCATCATTATCATCATTATCATCATCTTCATCATCATCATCATCATCATCATCATCATCATCATCATCATCATCATCATCGACATCATCATCATCATTATCATCATCATTATTATCATCGACATCATTATCATCATTGACATCATCATCATTGACATCATCATCATTGACATCATCATCATCATCATCATCATAATCATTCTCATCATTATCATCACCACCACCACCACCACCACCACCACCACCGCCACTACCACCACCACCGCCACCATCATCATAATGACGATTGATTGTTTTTTGTTTCCTCTGCAGCATCATTGTAGAAAGTGTGGCAAGGTTGTGTGCAACAGTTGCTCGGCCAAGAAGTTCCTGCTGCTGCATCACTCAGAGGCCCCGGTCAGGGTCTGCGACTACTGCTACCAACAACTCTCCACCGAGAGGAACGGCACCAGAGAAAAGATGGACAGTAAGTATACCACAGTTTAAAGGGAACCAACAACCCTAAACAAATTTTGTAATATGTGATTGAGAATAGTTTGTAATAGTAGTCCATTCCACCAATAGTTGAGAAAATATGTTTCGAGGATTATTTTTTCTTCTTCAAAATTAAATGATATTGCCTACTGATGAGATGATTTTGCCAGAAATGAGGGGATTTTCCAGAATATGAGATGTTTTTTGCCAAAATACCCCCCCCCCCCCCCCCAGTTATGATGATAATGACGATGATTGTGATGATGGGATGGTGATGATAATGATGACAATGATGATGACAATTACGAAGATGATGATGGTTATGTTGACCATGACAATGATGATCATGATGACAACGACGTCAACGATGATAATGGTGTTGTGAATGTGAAGATGGTGATGATGATGATGATAAACTTTACTTTCCATTTTGCTCCCATAGGTCGAGGTGCCCCACCTCCCTACCAGGATTCAGATGATGATGACGACGATGATGACATGGATGCATTTGCCAGGCCACAATCAGAGGATGTGGTAAGTCTCGTCTATTTCTTCAACCAATTTTTAAATACATGTACAACATTTATTTGTGATTGATAAGATTAATAATGACTTTGTACATGGAATAAGTATTAAATTTGTACAGTCTCTTAACCATTTCTGCACATTTTTTTTATTGGATATTCGTTTCAATTTCAATATGTTTATTTTTTACAGGAAGACTCACAAAATGTGACCGTTTTTCTTCCCTTTTCTTCTACCGTATTTGTCGGTGTATTAACCGCTCCGGTGTATTAACCGCACCCCTAAAAAAAAAAAAGAGTGCGGTTAATACGGTCGTTAATACACAATATATAGGTCTGTCTACAGGACTAATTTAATTTGTAAAGTATTCTATCTAATAAAATTATGAAAGTTGATATTTGTATTTATTATGTCTTGTTTTGTTTGTCTCTTTGTTCGATTCTGTGCAGCACCCGACATTCTACGAAGAGAACTACCGGTGAATGCTGCCTACCTTACAATGATGGTGTCTTCTTTGTGCCAACATAAAAAGAAAAACAGAAAAATTTAAGTGCAGTGGACTCTTGGTACAACAAACTCCAGCACCAAACTTTCATCAGCTGGGGTAAATTTAACTGCGGATATCAATGTTATGTTTTATTAGAGTCACTGGTATACCTTTTAATGATGGTGTCTTCTTTGTGCCAACATAAAAAGCAAAAACGGAAAAATCTAAGTGCAGTGGACTCTTGGTACAACAAACTCTTAAACTCCCAAAAGTCTCATCAGCTGAGGTAAATTTAACCGCAGGTAAATATCAGCGTCCTGTTTTATTAGAGTCAATGGTATACCTTTTAATGATGTTGTCTTTTTTGTGCCAACATAAAAAGCAAAAACAGAAAATCAAAGTGCAGTCGACTCATGTCTCAATAATCTCCTAGACCCCCAGAGTCTTACCAGTGGGGGTAAATTTAACCGTTTGCGAAAATCAGTATTGTGTTTTATTTGAGTCAATGGTATACCTTTTAATGATGGTGTCTTCTTTGTGCCAACATAAAAAGCAAAAAACAGAAAACCAAACTGCATCCTGATGTAGAAAGAAGTCAGTGGTATACCTTTTAATGATGGTGTCTTTTTTGTGCCAAAACAAAAAGCAAAAACAGAAAACCAAAATGCATCCTGATTTAGAATTTGCGTTTGCCGAACGTTGCTCAAAATCTGCAAATGTTACCACTTTTAAGGTATTTAATGCATATCGGGATATCCATCTCAAATGTGTATACAAATATATATATATCAAGTTTTTATATGTGTACATGTTAATTTCATTTAAGACATTAAGTTTCCTTTTAATTTTTTTCTTCACTGTGTTCACGGCTATGTTTGCATTACCCGATACATTACCCTGTATTGCATTTCTATATGTTTTAAAAGGCCCAAATTCTCAATAGTGGGTAAAAATCACATCATTTGACATTGATTCTTCATATGAGTGGTACTTTATGGTAACTGATTGGTACTTTGTGGTATCTCAATGGTAAATGAGTGGTACTTTATGGTAACTCAATGTTAAATGAGTGCTACTTTATGTTACTCCAATGATATGAGTGGTACCTAACCATAAGCCTAGGTGGTTACCATAAAGTACCACTCATTTACCATTGAGTATTTTCATTAGGGCATAGAATACATTTGGAATTACCAGGATTGTGTCAAATTCGATCCATGGAATTGATTAAAGGGATCTAATAACTTTGTCAAATTCAACCCAAATCACTAGGAGCTTTCACGCTTCTCTTGTACCTTATTGCTTGGCTTATAGTAACAGAGCAATGAAATGGTATATGATTCTTCAAATGTCTCCCTAATTATGGAGATATTTAAGATTGAATTGCAGAGCGTTCCTGAATGCTCTCGGATTGAATTTGGATACTTCTATCGTTCATAGCATCTGAATTCTGATGCTTCACACGAATGAACAGGGATAAAATCTGATAACAATTTTCCCTTTTTAAAATAAGTAAACAGTGTTCCTTTTCTACGAAACGTTTACACAGTATTCATAAGCATCTTACAATGGTATTAGTACATGATTAAAGTCTCAAATATCACTTTTTTGACACATTTATGAAGTAAATGGATCATTTAACTTATGAGTTGGGTGAGAATCTCTGATGAGAATTTGGGCCAGTGCAAGTGCAACCCGTTATACCTCTGACAAGTTTATGCTAAATTTGTATTTTCTCTGAAAAAAAACAAACAGAATTAAACAATTTGGGTTAAGCTGTTCGAACAGTCAATTTTCTGTGACAAAGTTTTCTTTCTTCCCAATAGTTAACTTATAGACCTAATAATTAATATTATTATTTTTATTATATCGTTATTATTTGTATTATGAGAGTAATTTCTGTTGTTAATATAATCATTTTTAATTTCATCGAAATATACAAATTGCATGTTGATAATCTTTGCATATTGACTTCTTATCAAAATCAGGGCTCCACACTATTTTTGCTGGTGGCACATTTCGGGCCATTAAAATAATTCCCTATCAAATATTTATAGCCTACAAAAAAGATTTACTGGCCCTTAAATTAGATTTTATTTACCAGTTATCTTCATTCAAAATCTTACTACCTTTTGGGGTCAAAACTGCGCTCAAAGCAAGAAAGAAAGAAAAAAGAAAGTTGGATTTGAAGAAAGCAAGATTTTATCATCACTGGCATGGCAAGCAAAAATAAAAACCAATTTTTGGTTACTTATTGGCGGCTACTTTCAAGCTCACCTGCATGAATATAGCACTCTCATACTGATTACTCGTTTTGGATCGATCTGTATGCCGTCATGATTTGTGGGGGCTAGTTTTCGCACTTCGGTGTAAGGCTGAGTCGTTTTGGTTGGTCATACCGATGCCTGACCGTCACTAGCTGAACCAGTGCACCTAAAAAAAAAATAGAATTTGTTTTTTATTGATTTTTTTCCTTTCAGTGCACTGGTGCCATATGGTTGCAAGTCCGTCAGGGCCCGGTTTATGACTTGACCTTATGCTAAATCACCCTGAGTACCCATGTATTCTTTGCAATGTGTCATTTTCTGTTTGAAAACTTAGAAGCCTGGCTAGGCCACTTAGCCACTAAAATTCAACTTTCATATTTTCTTGTTGGCACGATATAACAATCTTTTACTGGCCCCAGGTCATAGTGTTGAGCCCTGACTTATAGCATTTTTGTTTCATTTGATTTCTAATCTTGCTCTTTCTGAAATACATAAATCTACACATTTATAGATTGTTTGGAGTTATGTATAAAACCTTGTTTTTTTTGTGGTTAATGTTCAGTATTCTTTGATAGTCTTTCTTTTTAAATATGGAGAAAATTGTTATTGTTTATGCGTCATTTTCACTCGTAAACCAACTCTTATTCTCTCCGAATAAAGACACATCCACAAGGTATAACTTACGCTAGATAGCTGCCATTGCCAAGTCCGGTTTATTGTCTACTTCTTGGGTATGTTACAAGAGATGTGATCAATTGGAAAGTTGTGATTACTCACAAGTCAGAAAATGGGCCTAAATGCGCAGATCTGATTGGCTCAAATGTGCAAATTTTTCTGACTTGCGTTAAATTGCAACTTTGTGATTGATCGGAACTCATGCAACACCCCCCTTGATGTCTCGAAAGGTGAGACTGTTCAACATCTCATAATAATCAAGTATAGCTTTAATAATTTGATGTACATGTATGGTTGCCAATTTGGATGATGCATCAGTGATTTACAAAATTCTGAAGGTGTTGCCAATTTAAGGATTTACCTCTCAAATGTAGCCATTATTTATACAAAAATAAGGTTCAATGACAGTGTGGTTCATATATAATGGATATTTACTTTTATTACTTTACCTATATTTTGTGACTCTTACTTTTAAGCACCAAAACACAAAAAACGTGGACAATCGTTTGATTTTGTGAATATTCCCAACATCCATTTTGTATGTTCCTGAATCCAACTTGTTGAGTCTCCTGTATGTTTAAATTTTCACAAAATGAAGAAAAAAAATAATGTATTGTGACTTTTTGATATTTGATAATGTTTTTGATCCCTCACTTTTTCTTGTTTTTCTTTCAATTCCCCTACTCTTTCACCAATGTGACTTAAAATGTGACCTTACACCACAAAACGACCGTTATGTCGCGGATATAGTTTCTCTGTTATGAGCTGAAATAGTCAAATTTGGTTTAAATATTAAATTCAGGCTTTTTGTATTTCCTGAATGAGGGTATCTTAATCTACATTCTATGAAATTTTGATCGTCAGAAATCATGTTTAAATGTTTTTTTTCATCAAATACAAATTATCAAATTACAGCGCTTGAATGGACGCCGATCTTTGAAGTGGCCCATTTCTTCCTTGTTTTAAAACTGCTTCAGTCATTTTCCAAATCTTTGCCGCTCATTTTCAGAGGGTTTGCTTTGTCTGAATATGACAAATTATATACCATTTTAAAGGTAATGATTTCTACTGTAATGTCATGTGAAAAACAGCATAATCATTTTCCCAGACTTATTGGTCGTTTTGTGATGTAAGGTCACAAATGTATTTTTTTTTTTTCAGAATTTGTCAATAATTTGAATGTCACTGCAGTGGAATTTTCATTATTTTAGCAATTAGAATTTGTGATAATCAATATATCTATGACCAAAATCCATTCATGGATTGTATTCATTCAAGCTGTACAAGCTATTTTTTGGTCCTTCATTCAATCATTTGTAATATCACATACATTTCCTTACCAACTTGCCCAGAGTGATGTAATAATAGTTGTATGAAATAATTGAATTTCTCATGTTGCTGTAATTCTTAAATTCTATTTTCTATTCCTTTCCGCACATGGTCATTTAGCTGAATGATGCAAAAAATACTGCTGAAAACTGCTTATCTACTATGCTAATACCTGTGTAATCATATGAGAGTCAATATAGGGCCTAAATTTGCGATCATGTTCATGGGGTAATAATACAAATTGTAAAGCGCTTAAAGATGATTATCAATCGTGATAGGCGCTATATAAATAATAGATATTATTATTATTATGGTCATTTAGCTGTCAGTTTTTGCATTCAATAAACACTGCTAGAAATCCACACTGGCCCTGGGTTAATAAACAGTAGAGCTCTTTGGGCCACCGTATTTTACATGCCCCTATGGTCAACCAAATATAACAGAACTTGTAAACGTTTTTGTTTTTGTTTAGGGCTACTAGATTCAGGTTTTGGCCTAGTTGATCTTGCTTTTTCTTGCTGTGACCCTGCAATGCCCGTGCGATGCTCTATTCGACGTGTCTACGGGCTTACGGCAAGTTAAACATCGTACGATGCATTTTTTGAAAACTCTGCGTTGAACAATTTGTTGACATCGTACGGCGAGGCAAAATGCAACGGCGACCACACGATAGCCAAGGCACCCTCCCGCAAGATTTCACCTAAAGGTGGCATTGTACGGGCGCCGTATCCCAAATCGGAACATTTGTGACCGAAGCATTAGAACCCCGGGGAAACCCTATTTTGCCTGTTCATTTTCATTTTTACTTTTTATATTGGCGAGGTTGAAGGTCTATTTTTTTGGTTTTGTTACTTTGTTTTCTATTATTCTTGGGTTTTGTTACCCATTGAAGCATTTTTGTCAGTCCACACTGATTCAATTGATGATGATCTTTGGAAATCTCATAATTATTTTCTTAATCCTATAATTTGATAATGATATTTCCTCAACATTGAGCAAGTTGCAAATGTTTTGCACCCATTTGAGTGCGATAACATGCTAGGTGGGTTATAATTCAATTAAATTTAATACAAAAGCCCTGTGCAAAAATGAAACGTTTCTATTATATATATTTCTTGTTCATCTTCAATATGATGTAAATACAAATGCAATAAGAACTGTTTATATGACTCTTCAGTCAAGTAATTTTTATTCTGTGTAAATAAGTAAAATGGAGACTGAAAATTGCAATCAAATAGATGGACAGGTTACAGTTCAAATTTGCCATTTTGTAGATTGTAAAAGCCATTTTACTTTTCTCCCCAATACAGTCAAACCTGTGTATAGTGACCACCTAAGGGAAACAAAATAAATTGGCCACTGTCGACAAGTGACCTATATTATAGACATGAATAGAGTAAAACCCCAGTATAGTGACCACCTAAACAAGTAAAGTGGCCACTGTAGACAGGTGATCTCTATACGCAGGAATAAAGTTAAACCTGTGTATAGTGACCACCTAAGGGAGACAAGAAAAGTGTACCCTCTACAGACATGAATATAGTCCAAGCTGTGTAGTGTGACCACTGTAGGCAGGTACCCTCTATAGAGTGGTGAAGTGTGATGTCATCTATGACGTCATAAGCATTTTTTTTTTTTTCTTCAAATTTGAACTTCATTTTCAGAAAGAGCATAACAAATAATGTCCAAATACAGAAAATCAAATGTTAAGTATTGGCTGAGATATGCCCATCCAAATGATTTTTTTTGTCAATAGGCAAACACTGATCGCCCATTGAAGTAAAATTCATTAGGATGGGCATATCTCAGCCAATACTTAACATATTCAATTGCTTTTTGGTATTTAGACATGATTTGTTATGCTCTTAATGAAAATGAAGTTCAAATTTGAAAATTCTAAAAAAAGATTTGTATGTCATGGCTTCTGTAATAGACAGATTCCATAACACTTGTTTTTTTTTCCTCTGAATCCCACACTCTTGGTGGTCACTATAGACAGGTGGTCACTATGACAGGTTTGACTGTTTATTTATTTTTTATTTTTGTTTATCTTTTCAATATTCTGGTTGACAATGTCAGGAGAATGTTTGCAAAACTGCTAGAATTCTTTCTTGAAATAATATGATATCAGTTGTATGTCAAATGGTCTGGGTGGTGTTTCACCAAGATTCTAAATTAAACTTAACTCTTAAGTTGGACCTAACAATTATGGAGAGCCATTTTTTAAAAGTTGTTGAATCAGTTCTATTGAAAAGGCATAAGTTCAATAAAAGCAGTAATATTTCTTATTATCAAGGAGCCTTTAAATAATGGATATATTCTTTTTGGTGGAAGTCTCATATATATTTTGTTGCTTTTAAATATGTTTTATTCCAAGGCTACACATGGTTTTCCATAATTGTTAGGTCTAACTTCGAGTTAAGTTCAACTTATAATCTTTGTGAAACACCCCCCTGGTAATACAATGTTTGGGGGAAATTATGATAAAAGAAGATGTATGAAATATATAAAAGTGTAACATATGAAATATATCTACTACCATGTATGTAAGAAAGGGCAATTTTATAAGAAAAAAAATGGGCAGTTGTGCACACTTGTGACAAATTTGAACTCATAATTTGTTTTCCGTCATGTTTTTATACTATAGATCATGGAACCACTTTATGATTATTGCTTCAGTTGTACATGTTTATGCATCCGATGACCGGGGTAATAATATCATTGTCAAGTGTTTAGAGATGATTTTCAATTATATTAGGCTCTATATAAATCAAGTGTATTATTATTATTATTATGATTATATTCAGGATTGAGCTTTTGGGTCATTGGATTTTATAATTGGAGGCTATTTATTGAGGATTTATGAACAAAAATTATAATTTTACAATGAAATATACTTCTTCTCCAGCATTGAAATGCTTATGAAATCATACCTTTGTTTATTTACTTTGTAAGTCATGAAATGGAAATAATATGTTTATTTCTTTTTTGCCATAATCTATTGTATATTTTCTTTTTAAAAAGTTTGTATTCGTATGCAAGGTTATGTTTATTAAGGGACTTTCCTCTATTTGTAAACAAAAACTGTTTATTGAATGATTCTCGTAGGAAGTAAATAAATTGTAAAGAGAGATTACATTTCCAGAACATGTTCTGTTTTTTAAATTTGTTTGATCTTTTGTGGATGATTTTCTATAAAGTATTATCGTTATTACCACCACTATTAATCATCAAAATCATCATTGTCACCACCACTATCACCACCGTCATCATTACCATCATACAAACAATAGTCATCATCACTGCTTTATCACAATCATCACCATAAGCCTTACTACCACCATAGAGCACAGAAGCCATGACGTCATAAAAACACTTTTTTAGAATTTTAAAATTTGAACTCCATTTTCCGTAAGAGCATCAATAGTAATGTCCAAATACCGAAAATCAATTGAATATATTACTTTTTGGCTGAGATATGCCCATCCGAATGAATTTTACTTCAATGGGCAATCATTGTTATAGTGCACTGGTTCATAAAGTTATGAACCAGTGCACTATAACACTGATTGCCCATTGACAACAAAAATCATTCGGATGGGCATATCTCGGCCAATACGTAACCTATTCAATTGATTTTCGGTATTTGGACATTATTTGTTATGCTGTTTCTGAAAATGAAGTCCAAATTTGAAAATTCCCAAAAAAGATGTTTATGACATCACACTTCACCACTATAAGAACCACTTCCATCATCATCATCACCATTAATCATCAAAGTCATCATTGTCACCACCACAATCATGAACCATTATCGTTGTTATAACTGTCAACACCATCATCATAATTACAATGCTACCATCATCGCCACTACTACCAAAAATCACGATCACTAGTATTACTACCTCTACCACCATCAAAATTTCATCTAGCACTACTATTACATATATGCATGCTTAGGTTATTTCATTCATCAAACTACTTGGACAAAGAATAAGTCACTTGTTGTATTGCGTCTTTAATAGATATAATTGTAGTTTCAAAATAATTTTCTTATTTACAACATGAAGGAAATATATACATATTTAAGGTTATACAGTTTAAATACACACATTAGAATTTGTACAGTATATTATTTCCTGCTGTTGGCATCGTTAGTTTAGCTGCCCAAAATAATTTAATCTACTTGAAACAATGTCCTTACTTTATTTTTTGTTTTCTTTTCAATGTCAGGTAAATATAATAATAATATTCTATATGTATACTGTCTCAATCTATACAAATTTATGCCAATCATATACAAATGCAAAATTATTTAACTTTTCACACTTTATGTAGTATGTCAGATACCAAATTGGAACTTGTAGAAAGAATATATTTAGATATCTAATTTGATCAACATAGAAAGAGGTAATAGAGATATATTTTACTTTAAATGAAAACAATTAGATATACTATGTGATAATACTCTAGTAACTCTTTTTTTTTTCTTCACTTCTCTTGATATCTTATAAAATATAACTTCCCCTATTATGTTTACATTCAGACAATATGGAAACATTCTAATTATTAAGAATTGCTAAACAATCTTAAATTACGAAATACAATCATTAATAGAAAGTATTGTAGGTTTTATCAAATCATATGTGTTGAAAATCTGACAATACTCAGAATAGCTGTAACATATTTACATTACCTGTGAAGCATAAAAACATATTTAAAAAGACATACAAAATAAACATCATGCGAATAATCTGCTTCATTGAACATACAAATAAAATCTAAAACAAAAAGTGAAGGTTAAAACAAAAAAAGATATGATACAGAAAAGTCATGGAAAACATCCTGCATTATATACATGTATACACAACAGCTATATAAACCAAAAATGGAGTATAGCAAATGAACAACATTATATGAATATGACAGTAGACCATTAAAATTCAAATTTAAAAGGCTGTACAAGAAAAACACTATATACTGGTATGATGGTTAACGTGCAAAATTGCTGTATTTTAACATTTTTTTTTCTTCAGAATGTGTAATTATCAGATGTTACTTTAACTGAAGAAAAATTAAGTTCGTGTACGCGATCCTCGTGTGTCTACAGAGTAGTCATACCAAGGATCCGTCATTTATCATTCTCATTTCTTTCTTCTTTTTTTTACAGCCAATTAAAAGCTAATTAAAGAACGAGAACAGTAGTCGTTCAGTTTCCAAACAGGAAACTCATCACAGTTCATTGCTGCACTTTCTGACGCACATATCATGACGTCACTTCCGGTACATGTCTTCTGATGCAAAGAATTTGTGTCCTTGCTGCGCAGCCGTTGCGCAGTATGACCAACCTGTCGATCAGAAATGTACATCGGGACTAGCTGCCTCCCTGTAGAAAGCATGACTCGATTTTTCCTCGTCGGTCGAGCTGCTGCACTGCACAACGTACCTCTTACTTGTGACGTCACTTCCTGTATGCGTATGCTGCTTAGTAGACTTCGACCCCTTACTTTTGGGTCGTTCCCCAGTATTCCCTCCGTTGGACTTCCTCAGGAGTGACTTGCCCTTTGCGGATTCGCCGTAGAGGAACTTTCCTGTTCGCTTCTGACTTGATGGGCCACCACTTCGATTATTGCTGCATGTTGTTCCCGAAGACGATGCCTGTTTTACTGCAACTGCCTCGCTGTGAACATTCTCTACTTGGATGCCATCTACAACAGATTGTTCTCTGTCGGAGATCTCAACTTCTGTGGAAGCTAGTGGGAAGCATTCGTAAAGCAATGCAGGTTCAACCTCTTTGGTATCCTCAGGACTGACGTTTCTCTGGCTGAGCTCGCTCTCGGGGATGAATTCCAGGATGAACGGACCCGGGAGAGACACATCCGAGCATTCAGATGGTGTCCTTGGACCATTGCAGACATTCAGCTGCTCTCCACATTCTCCTTGGGCACCATTGGTGTTAGTGTAATGATTCTCGGTCTCATCATTAGAGTCTCTTGCAAAATTTAGCTGGTCGTTGGGATCATCACCTTGATGCCCTTCATGTTCTCCCTGCCTCTTCTTAAGCACTTCCATTTCAATCAACCTCGCAAGTGGAATATCATCATCGGAGTCGTCATCGTCCCGTAGGCCTACGTTTGGCCAGCTGATGACGCGATTCTGTCGTCTCCTGTTCCGGGCGGGCAAATTACTGGATGACATTGATCTCGGCTCCCGCAGGTCTCCGCCACCATTTATCCGCCATGCTGAAGTGTCTGGGACTGATGCGTTGCCTCCCCCCGTGCCCGATCGAGCAGAATCACCTTCTTGGTGACAGTTATTTCTGTTAATGGTGTCTGCGGCGTAATCCGGAGAAATTGAGTCCCGGCGATGCAAACTAGAGCTGCCCAATACCACTCGAGGTTGAAGCCTTCGATGCATTGTCCGGCGACCCTGCTCCTGAATAGGTTGCGCTTCCAGTGGGGGAGGAGACTGCGTCGCAGATGAGAGAGATTCATCAGCACTGATGGTTTCAGATGTCGCGTCGCTGCCTTGCGTAGTTAGGGTTTCAAGGCTAAACTCACTCCCATCTGCCTCACTAGATGGCGCAACTGAGTTAGATTCTGATTTATCAGGAGCCCCAATCCTTTCTGTTGGCTCTTCCTGCTGGAGCAATGTCCAAGGGGTCTGAGCGCTTTCGTCTACACCAAACTGGCGAATGACTGCAGAATTGTTTTCATTTATCTCGAGTTCTGTACAACTACCAGTGGAATTCGAGTTGTCTTGCTCTTGCTTTGGATGCTGTTTCGCCATTTGATATCCATCGAGGAGGATCTTCATCGAGTTCCCAACAGCTGCTGATAAGTTCATGTTCTCTATTTCTTCCACTGTCACTGGTGGGGTCTCAGCATCCTGTCGATTTCCAGAGTACCTCAAGAGGTCACCCCATTGCTCAAGCATCTTGGACTCCAAGCCAGTCTTTCTCGTCGAAGGAGGGCTGTTGTTGGACGGGAAATGTTTCCTTGAGGCACCAGTCTGACTGTTGCTGGTGTCGTTGAGTGTTGACCAGTAGCACTCATCCCAGAGGCGGGCTGAAAGAGAGGACAGTGTACTGCGCCTCTTCGGAGCTTGGTCCTTTTCTTTACCAGGTTCTCTGCCGAGGTTGTCAATGAAGATCTCCGACGACGATGATTCACCAGATTCTAGTGCAGCTGTATGTACATTTGAATTAGCCCCGTTCTTTCTAGGACTCTTATTTGGTCCATAAGCGCGTTTAGTTCCCATCTTCTTTTCTCTCTCTGAATGTTTCTTTGTACACCATCCGTACCCGCCGTAGCCTCGTGTCTTTGTGGCAAAGTGCTTGCTCCTTTTCTTTGAAGAACTTGCCGTTTCCTTCTTGGCATTTTCCTTCTTTGTTGATTGAGACACAGTCATTGTGCCAGTGTTTTTCACTTTCTTCTTTTCATTCTTTGGTGCTTTCACTTGTCTCGTCATTTCTTCAACTGATATCATGCTGTCGCTGTATCCGATCGTTTCTTCACTAGATGTGGACTGACGAGAGAGAACCTCCTCTCTAAGAGCAATCAAGTCCTGAAGTTCCTCGTCTAAGTCTTGCTTCACATCTGCATGCTCTGCGTCTGCTGGGGATGAGGTTCGCGGTAGCTTCTCGAGTGGTTTTCCAGTGCTTCCCGTCGAGTCACGTCCCCGCTTCTTTTTATTCTTGTCATCCGCATCATCAATGATGTTATCCCTTGGAAGTGACCCACTTGGGAGCTCTTGAAGCTTGTGAGCTTTTGTTCCATCGTGTTTAGATGTAGGATCACTCGTTTGAATCCCACGGGATACCATGGTCACATACTCTTTTGCCTCCTCGGCGTTTGCCGCATAGTGCATTGGCCTTTCACTGCTCGTTTGCCATCTCTGTTGCTCTTTCGGCTTTTGTGGTGCAGTTCCGTTTCTCTTCTTCTGAAGTTGCTTCAGTAACCACTGGAACCTGGTTTCCGATGAACTACCAACATGACCAACTTGTCGGGAAGCATTTATGTTGCCGATGCTTGTCAGATTACCTCTGATAACAGGATTTCCGTACGTGTGCTTTTCTGCTTTGTTCTTGCTCTTCGTTGAATGAGCAGATCGTGCAGATTCTTGTGACGAACTATCTTCTGAAGATAGATTCCTAAGCAAGTCATTATCGCTCCTAGATTTGTTCGATCCCCTGTGAGCAGGCATACACGGGAAGACACGGGTCCAAGCTTGCTTCACGAGCTCCCTCTCTCGTCTCTCAGCTGCTGCTGCCTCCTCTCTGGATGGTCCCGTAAAAAGGGAGCCTTGTCTTTTACCCGCAGTACCCAAAGCAACATTTTCAAGCGATTTGCTTGCATTAACAGCAGGGAGTGTAGACCTGACACCAACTTTATTAACGCATGATGTCGTAGGGTGTCTTTTCAATTTACCATCATTGCGGTTGTCATCGGTTGCACTTCCCTTTGTCTTGAGTGAAGAGAACGCACCATCGGAACTGTTTTCTTTGTCCGAATTCTTGGACGCACGTGAAGCTTCACTCATTTTACTAATAGGTTCTGAGGGGCAATTTTCTTTCCCAATTCCTTGCTGTCGATCTGCTTTCTTGCTTGCTCTAGATGTTGATGCTGTAGTACCTTTATCTGGGACAGATTGTGGAATTGAGTGGTTTGAGCAATCTTCTGATGTCCATGACGATCTAGAGTCATCACCTTTCCGTACTCTTTGAAGTCGTAGAACTATCTTGTTTTCCGTCTCTGTCGCCACAGGCTGGAAGCATCCTGTCTTGGAAGAACTGGTGCTTATGTCGGAATCCTCCTCAGTGGTCACAGTTGACGAGGAATCTACCTTTATTACAGTTGACTCATTGGAATTATTTTCATCTTCCAAATCTTCCACTTTGACTTTGACCCTATCGGTTCCTTCACTTGTCGGCCTAATGTCGGGGCGACGTGACTTCTTCTCTTTCTGTCCTTTTCGTGAAGACGAAGCCTTACTGTCGTCAATGTTGGTTGCCAAATGCTGTGCGATCTTTTTAAAGACAGTTTGCATGAAATCAGAGGTAGCGAATATGTCATCGTTGTGGTCTTTGTCTTTCCTACCATCTGAATCTGCTGTGGTCTGTCTCTGATCTGAAACGGGCGCAGCGGCATCTGGCGTGCAGTTCACAGTAGTTATATTCTCCTTGGGTAGTTCCTTTAAGATTCCTGCCAGCTCGACTGAACACATGATCAAGCGCTTGAAGAACAAGTCCTCTACTTGTTTAAGCCTTTCTGTCATGCGAGTGCAATCTTCTTCACCCATTCTTGCGTCCATGGCAATTAAGGCTCTGACACTCCGAAGTTCCTTCAGTTTGGCAGTGATAGCCCGTTGCTTCAACCTCAGTTCCTTGATGTGTTCAAGAGATTTCTTTAAGGATGTGTCTTTAGACTCGGCTCGTCCATCAGGTACGTCGTTAGCTTTTTCCTTTTCATCACGTGTTTCTGCATGCTTCACTTCTCCCTCGATCTTCACTGGATTACCACTGGTGGTTGGGAGCTTCTCATAGATGATGTCTTCTTTCTTCAGCAACGATGCCGTATTTTCATCTCCATGATTCACTCCAAGTGAACTCGCTGATGAACCAGATGGCGTGTGCTTCTCCATGTTACAGGCTTCTTTGGCATTTGATGAACATGCTTTATTTTGCGACGGATATTCTCTCGATAGATTTAGGAGAGGGGGGTTGTCATTACCAATTTTCGATTTCGCTTTCTCATTGTGAGCAACATCTCCTGGATTATGGATCGCATTGGAAACAGATTTCACTTCTCTAGTTCGTTGACCGCCATCATTGGCTTTCTTGTCCCTTGGAGTCTGTTCGGTGCTTGGTGCACTCTGGTTATTCTTTGAAGAAACCTGTCGATTCTGCTCCACGGACAGCACCGTTTGCTCAGGCTGAGTACGACTTTCTTTTTGATTGGCGGTATTCCTTGACTCCAGTATCGTTTTGTCGTTTGGCAAGATCACTACTGTACGTCCCTGGTCATCCCTAATTACAGGGACATTGATGTACCCCAAGAATCCTTGAGTTGGTTGAGAGTTGACACCTGTTTTGTTCTGCGTCCTGCATACTGTGGCAGCATTCGATGTAGGCACAAAGCCTTGGGTTTGGAGCAAGTTCATATCCCCGTTGTTCTGTGTGTGGAAAACTCCTGTGGCTTTTGATACGGGGCCTATGTGCCTGATGATCGTCTGAGGTACGACCGGCGAACATTGATACACTTGATTACCCTGTATAACACCTGGAAAATTCTGCTGTCCAAAGCCATACATTCCAAACATGTTCTGTGGAGAAGGACCACAAGCAAATGTATTGTCTACTTTACCAGCTGGCTGGTTATGAAGTATACTCTGGACATTAGCTTGAACACTCGGCCCAATATGGGTAAGTGACGATGTCTGTGGGGCACCTCCTCTTATGGCCGGTCCGGTTGTAAGCAATTGTAATGGAGCCGCATTCCTTATAGGTACACCTGGTACCCTCTGAAGTGGAAGAGATCCTATCTGGGGCGCCACAGGAGTTTGCTGTAGAGAATTGGCAGTTGCGAGTAGTGCCTTAACGGTAGGAGCTGGACCTCTAGCCCCTATAACTTGACCTGTTGATGGAGGGGGTTGCTCTGCTTTCTTGGTGGTTTGAGAGGTTATCTTCTTCTGTGATGTTGAAGGTGGCAAAGAGGTGGACGATGAAGACGGCTGCAATCCTCTGTCGATAACATCACTGATGAATAAGAAATTCGAGAGGGTGTTGTCTTCCTTTCGGGTAGTTGTTGGTGGGCAGACTGGCTCCACTTGTATGTCTTCCTGTTGAAAGGAGAGTGAGGGTGCAGAATTGGAAGCAACTTCCTTTTTAATATCAGACAGTTTTCCTGGCACTTCCTTTCTAATATCATTTTGC
The DNA here is from genome assembly GCA_037951105.1 of Echinarachnius parma. Lineage (NCBI taxonomy): Eukaryota > Metazoa > Echinodermata > Echinoidea > Clypeasteroida > Echinarachniidae > Echinarachnius > Echinarachnius parma. The sequence goes on along the minus strand of JBAMJV010002737.1, from coordinate 910 downwards.
CTGCTGGAGGTCGAGGAAGGGGACTCGGTCGTTTTAGGCACTTCTCTTTCACTAGATGCCTGTTTTGCCTTCCATCCGGTTGTTACGCTCTCCGGAACTTCGAGTGGAAGTCGAATGACATTTTGCTTTCTACTTGCTGCAACGGTTTTTGCTTTGCTTGAGCATTGGTTGGCAAGTATCACATGAGGGAGTTTGCTGTGTCGACCAACATGATTTGTTTCTCTATTTCTGTGAGCGGAATTTTCAACAATGCTGGCATCTACTTTATGCGATCCTTCAGTGTTGACGATTCCCTCTCCATTTGATGCCGTTTCCTTCTCTAAACCAACATCTCGGAAATCATTTCCAAACTTGTCAAGCACTTGTTGACCTGCAGTTATTCCCATTTCACTCTCGCTGGTAAAGTCCCTCGTGTCTGCCAGGTTTTTATCATAGTTGTTTGTCGCTTCCCTTCGCATTACTTGAGGGGAGACTTTGGGCAGACTTCGTGGATGTGAATCGATGTCGTGATTCCCTTCAGTGCTGTGGGGTGCCGCTTCTGTTTCTTGAAGTGGCTCCTCATGCGTACCTTTCTCTGTTGGCTCATCAGACATATCAGTAACCCAGTTTGTAGACTCGGGAGTGCTGACATTGCTCAAAAGCACTGAATCGCTTCCATCTTTCAGTCCTCTAAAGTCATCCAACATGCTCGTCCGATGGCCGCCAGATAGCCGCGTCTGTTCTTCCACTTCACTTTCATCCATTTCGTAGGATCCTTCAGAATCATTTTGCTCGATCTCCATTTCATCGATGGGGGATTTGGGCGAGATAGATTGAGCAGTCTCTCCCATCGGACTTGATAGACGCTTCTCCGATTTGAGCTCGTTTGTTTCTGTGTCATCTTTATTGTTTGAGATACACTGTCCATATG
>JBAMJV010002736.1:67500-72500 GCA_037951105.1 Echinarachnius parma | reverse complement strand
TTCATACGATTTAGCTCTTCGGTCAAGTGATTTACCACTTTTAGCATTCAATTTTAAAAACACGCTATTTGCATTCAATTTCGCCAACGGATTTCAGGGAAGGCGGTATTATGTAATCACGAATGTTCTCGCTTTAAATTGAATGACAATTGTACGAAATAGAAACAAGTTTTAAATCGAATCCAAACAAAATGTTTTCGAATGATCGTTATATTAATTCGAATGCTAAAAACGAATCTGAACTGCAAAATACAGCTGCGGTGACAAAATCGGCGAAATTGAATGCACACAAAATTAATTCGTGTGGCCAACTTACGAAATTGACCGAGAAATCCTATATTACCAGGGAATTGGAAGACTTCCAATTCCCTGGAATTGCAACCCGCCTTCCCTCTCCCATGATAATGATTAAAGGGATAGTTGAGTTCTGGTAAAGAGAGTACAGTTTTGGTCAAACTGAATTTTAATAACCAAAACCTGCACCATTACATTACAAACTAATAGTTATAACTGCATTATGCCCAAAAGGAATAACAAATTATAAACGACTACAAGTAAAAAGCCGGTTATCATTCAAAATGAGCCGTTAAAACTCAAGAGGGCGCTCTATAAAAAGTCATTGGTTTTAACCATTTTAAATAAAATATTGAGCATATGATGTTTTGTTGAAATAGTGATTAGATTACTATTAGTGATTAGACAACTATTTACAAACCTCTTTTGTAAATTTTTTAATCGTTTTAACGGCTGGTTCAAAATTATCGAATAAGTGTGGGGCCCCACATTTATTACAAATGGTTATGTTTATGGATATTTCAGCCGTTTCTGAACCGATTTTGATCAAATAAAGTTTATTCTGTCATTAAAATTGTATGCTCTTTCCATTTTGACAGTCAGTTTTTCATTATCTCACGCAAATATTATTCTGTGTAGCGCCCTCTATAATTATGCAGTATTTCCCTGAATATCACTCTCACACATGCAAATAAACTGGTATGCAAGAGAACAGAACACAGCAGCCCCCTCCCATAACTTAGATAAGATCGGAGAATCAGGTCGGCGGCGATTTCAAATTTGGGGACTGATAATTATCAGGAAAATAAGAGTATAAGATAGCACGCTACCCTATAAGATTACAATCGGACACACAAATAAAACTAAACAAAATTGAATTTTTCCTCGGTCGCAACATTAAAGGTACTTCAGATTCGTCAAATCAGATGCGCGGCGCCATCTTAAGTACACGTTGCGCACGGTACGTGATGCACGTTAGCTCAGTGTCATGCGGTGCGCGCAAACTGGCCCAGTTCAAAATGGCGACCCGCTGTGTAGCATCCCCACGCTTGATGCCCTTTAATGTGACCTCACCGGCGTCTTTTGACTGGCCCATGGATCCTACTCATTGCCCCCCCCCCCCCCCCCCCCGATATACCAATGTCCATATAAGCATCTGTAGGCCGTAAATGTTTGGGGACGGACATTGTGTAAGTTTGTTCTGTGTGTGTGTGTGTGTGTTTTTTCTTCATGTGTATATAATTTGGAGGAATACAAATCACTTTTAAAAAAGTGTGTTGTTGTGTTCGAGTTCGTGATCCTTCTATTGTCCGCAATGTAATACCCTTGCACTTGCACGACATTTGAACCAATTACAGCATACGTATACAGTGGATTGATATTTTGATTGGTGTAATAGAGGAAACGCATGGAATGATAATGTAATAAATCATGTAATTATACTTATTAAATACATGATAATAGTAGAACAAATGGACGAGCTCCTACAGAAAGTGAGGTTTTTAAGGCAATTATAGAGTATAAAGGAATGGAATATATGAACAAGGTTTGGTAGGAATAAAACAGGTATATACTCGCTGTGTCAGAGATCTAGTCATAATCCACAAAACATACCTAGTACTCTAGTGAATTGTTGTATTTTTATTTTTATTTGATTTGAATTTATTGCCCTATTTCACAAATATTTGTATTATTATTATTATCATCATTATTATTATTAGTGTTCATATTATTATAATATGTATACAAAGCGGAAATATCGTGATCACAGTCACTCTAGTACTGGTTTGCAGTATTGGTCAATCGTCCTGCTGCTTCACCCAATTTGTAAGGAATATAAGAGTATAAGCTAGCACACCTCATACGATTACAATTGGACAACACAAAAAAGAAGAATTTAATGTGTATCTTCATCTGATTTTGCATGTTAGCCGAAACAATTATGTTACCATATGTATGATTATAAAAAAAATAGCATCGATAATTATATCGATGTAGAATAGTCATGATTGAACCGCATGTTGGCGCTCTTGCAATCAAACCCCAATAATGCATCAAGCTAACTTCGGCGATTCTGTGATATATTATGCGGCGTTCCCACTGTCGTGCGATTAGTTACGATCGCCACGATTGGCCATTCGTATCTGATCGTGAAGTAATCGTGGTGATCGTATCATATATTATCAGATCGTAAGGTCAGTCGTGGCAATCGTGTTGATCGTAGGAAATTTTTGGAACGGTTCAAAAAATTTCTACGATCAACACGATTAATTATCAATCGTAATAATCGGATCGTATTGGATCGTATTGGATCGTAACAAAGCGCATCTAATCGTGCTTCCAAATCGTGGTGATCGGGATCAACCTTGGACACCACGCTCTGTTAAGATGTGATGCGATCTCCCACGATCTGTTACGATCTATGGCGCTCTGTCGGGTACCATTGTTCACGACCTAACACGAATGACTCACGAGCAGATACGAGTTGATACAGGTAGATACGAGTAAATGCGAGTAGATACGATTAGTCACGCTTTCCACGTACGTTCACGATCTGTTATGAGATTTCGCGCCCATATATACCGGACAAGAATGAATGCGAGCACATTGTCACTGTCAACTTGCATCTGCTTAATTTTGAAGCCTTTGAGAGATGCCACCCAAGGGTACAAGTCTACAAGACGCAAGAAGGATAAGGGCCAGACTATCACACCCCCTGAGCCTGACCCAGTCCAGCCAGAGGCAGCACCAGAGGAGGATGAGGAGACCACCCCCACCCAGAAAGAAAGAGAAAGAAAAAACAGTACCTGACTTCACTGACTGAAAAGCAAAAAGTGGAGATCATTGAGTTCCTCATACAAAATGAGGTTCTCTACAGCGAACTCCTTGCGGGTTTCAAAGATGTCACCCAGAAGGGGGATCTCTGGGCTGCCACGATAGACACTACTGTGGCGCAACTTAAAATATGGTACACAAGCCTGAGGACCATGATAGGCTGGCTGAAGAAACGCGCCAAGAAGAGTGGGTCAAGAGGAAATGTCATTACTGACATGAACAGCACCGAGAAGTGGGTGTAGGATAAGTTTTCCTTTTTGATCCCTTACACTGAGACGGTGGATGCCAGAAACGTGGCCTCCTTTGTAGCAGCAGCAACAAGTGCCGCATGGCGTCATGAGGCATAGTTCCTGACTGCGAAGGCTTCATCCCCCAGGATGGAGAAGGGCATGTCTTGGTGGTCATCAGGGCTTGCAGTCAGAGGGCAGGGTGGGGGAGTCATAGGGCTTCCTCTTCCAGGCTCAGAGTCACAAAATATATGAGAATCCGACATGTGTCATTTTCCACCAAACTCGATCCACACAAACTTGCAATCTGCATCCACCATCGCTAGGATTGGTATCAGAAAAGGCCTTTGTAATTGTAGTATAGACTGCCAGTGTGGTGTGGCTTCTTGATAGCAATGTGTTTGCCATCCAGGGCTCCAATGGCGTGGGGGGATGTTCCATCTCTGCTCTTAGCTACGGCTGTCCAGGCTTCGGGGGCCACAGGTAGGCTAAACACATCATCTTTGTACGCTTGCACAATTGTCTGGCACACTTCTGGAACTATCTCTGAGATACTGGACACTTCACACCTGAGGGCATACGCAAGGAACCGATAGTTGTTTCCAGTGACAAGGTGACTCAATGTCACTGCCAGTCAGTCCAGGTGAGAGGGGTTGCCTGGAACTTCACCGAGACATCACCGAAGAGCTGTGGTGTTAACCTGGTGTATTTTTGGAACGCTACTGGATCTTCCAGTCACAACTGGGTGTCTATGAGGCTGGATAACTGGCCAAGCTGTTGTCTCCTCTCCTCTCCTCTCCTCTAAGAGCCATGGAGGCAATCAGCACCAGCTCTCTTGGCCCTCTGTGGTTGGGTTGTGGCGGGTTTGGCTGCTGCTCGTCTTCTTCCTCTCTGGTGATAATGTAAGCATACGATAATGTAAGCATGGCAGAAGTTGAGGATGATGACAACGTGACATTTTCAGTGTTGAGGATGATGACAACGTGACATTTGCAGTGTTGTGGATGATGACAACGTGACATTTGCAGTGTTGAGGATGATGACAACGTGACATTTGCAGTATTACTATACTGCACATGTCACGTTGTCATCATCCTCAACTTCTGCCATCATCAATGACTGTGGATTGTAGTATTCACTCTGTAGAATTGTTCAAGAAACAATTAAGTCCATGGTCAGTCGGGCTGTATATATATCCGTCGGAGTTCAATCGTAGCTCAAATCGTGATCACTCTCGATCCTCATCGTGAAAGACATCGCGACCACAATTGTATCATATCGCAACAGAGCGCATCGTTTCGTGATGAACGTATCGGAAGGTATCCGAACGTATCTGCACGTACCCGATCGTCCCAAATCGGGGACCCCGATCGTGATGATCGTGTCACATCGAGACCCAATCGTGGACTCAATCGGGACAATCCTATTGGAACGTATATGATCGTATCTGAACGGGAGACCAGATCGTGACAGATCGTGGCACCTGAAATTGACCAATCGTGACCATATCGCATCCAAGCGCACCAGATCGTACCAGAACGTATCGACTCGCATCACCTCGTATCTAAACCTGAAATTTCAGAGAAGTTCCACGATCAGCTACAAATGGCCAATCGTGGCATTCGTAACGGGTCGCACGACAGT